>CACRXP010000346.1:293089-305182 GCA_902702965.1 Spirometra erinaceieuropaei | reverse complement strand
GGGTAAACTTTCGTTCTGCTGACTTCCCAACTCCGAAGCAAATTTAAGAGTCTCCCCGGAAAGTGTCTTTTATCTCTAGCTGAACTCTGTTTAAGGGGGCACAGGACTTTAAGTGCCTGTCTACTAAATATGCGAAGTGTCCAAAGCATTTTCTGAAGGACTTTCGAACGACAAATTGCAAGTGGCAGAAAAATTCCCAATAGCAGACTTTTCGGACACTTAAATGATCTTTTATGACTTGTTGTCCCAAACAGCCAGCCATAACTCCTGACTGAAAATGTTGGAGAATTTTGTCGCCCTGGTCCTTGAAATGCCCCCTCCCCAACTTGGCCTGACGTCCACGCTGTCCACGGCACGGAAAATACTAAACACCCAGTCGTATGACTCGCCCGGAAAATCAAGATCACATGGTCTAATCACGACCATACACGAACTATAATCACACCGATAAGAGACTGGAAGTACTGGCAGCGATGGCGGGGACGGTAGTGCAGCAAACACATTAATATGTGCATTTTGAATGCTGAATGTTTTTTTTCAAAAATAATCTGAGCATTTATACTGAAATTTGAATAAATGAAGCCTTTCAATCACTAATTAAGTTCAAAAAGCTAGGAAATTACCAGTTTTGATTGTTAACCGTTCTCAGTCCACCATGTTCCAAACTGGGCCCGGACACCCGGACATTCTGGATGCTTTTCTTAAGTTGTGGAGCAGCAGATTAAACCCTCGACTGCTAAACTACTATTTCGTTGTTCTATAGTCAAGCGACCGCCTGAAAGGTTGTTCTTCAGTGCTTCAAAGGAAACAAGAAAAAAACATGCTTCTACGTGCGAGGAGCTTGGTTAATAATCACTTCCAGAAATATGTTTATGTTAAAATCAGATACCATAAGACTGACGTTAACACCGACTAAATGAGCCATTTTTGTTTTCAGACTATTGTTTGGGTGTTTGAAGACGGATGTCCGGTCTTCTGTTCATGTATACTTCGTCTTATCTAGGTCATTGTTGACAGACTTAGGTAACTTAAACAGTAGTTTGTTTAAGGCGTGATAAGAATCAAACGAATGTAAGTTCCTTTAAGTTATGCGACGGGACTGATAAGTGGACAGCATGTGATCTCTTCTCAAGATCAAATGTGACACCATGATGTGAACTAACGTGAAAGTCCATCTCCGCTGTCAAGACACTATGTTTGGTTGCTCTATGGTGGTTTGCCAAATAACCCGGGCCGATTCGTAAATATTCAACTTCGGACGGCAACCGAATTGGAATTCACTAAATGTCATTGTGTATCAGGAGTTACCATGCTTTGGAGTTTTGACCTTGTTTGCATTTAGTGCGAATGAGGAATTTTTGAGAAAGTACGTAGAGGAAATCCATTGTGTCCTCTGTTAGAAGCTGTCGATGATTTCGCGAAGCAAATCAAAGTCACATTAAAAACATGGGAGAGGTTGGACAGTTAAATTATGGCATCCAATTTGATTTGCTAACTGAAACAAGAGAGTGAGTAAGCTTAAAAACCGTAAGAAATTTCTGGCATGTTTATGAATGGAAACGCCGAGTATACTATTCTCAGGCAGAGTGACGTACATCCTTGAAAGCGTCCCAAACCATCGGAAGTAGTGATAATTATTTGAAGCGTCTGGAACCAAAACCATCATAACTTCGGGAGAAAAACTTGAAGAAATAGATACTAATGCGACTAACAGGTTTTTATGAAGCTACCGCAGGTGGGAAATAACGTGAGTTGAGTTACGGGACGGAAGGAAATGGGTTCTAGGCATTAAAAAATGGGGGTACCCAGGGGGTCGTTAAGGCGCATTCCAAAGTCGAAGTATAAATAGGCGTCAGTTGCATTTTTTCGATACTTTTCACACTGTCAAACAAGGCCTGGTATAAGATTTGGAGACCTAAGATTTTTTGAATAGGTGAGGCCGCTAGAAGTCCGTTATTTTTCGAATATGAATCCTAAGCACAAAGTCGTAAAGGTCAAAATTGAAAATGTACCTTCGGGGCTTCCATTACTAAAGTATGACTAACAGAGTGGGTACGTCTTGCGAAGTATCCTTCACACGTATATTGGGTTTAGTTTTTTAACAACCAAGCCTCGGGCTCACCCTCCGACTCTGCAATCCGGAAACAGTTTGGCATGTGAAGATGACCTTTGCTGATTCAATTTGATTGAAGGTCGGGATACGGCAAATGAGCTAGGGCAAGACAGCACCCTCGTAGTCTATCCAGCAATCGGGTCGTCTGGATGAGAGATGCTATCTTTCTCCACGAAATCGACAGATCGAGCCCTCGGTGTAAACTGCACAGCGCTGAGCTTAATTTCAAGCATCGGACTTTTCCTGGTTGGCTAATAATGTCCGATATGCTAAAAAATGGGCATTCACGTATTCGTAGTCCCTGCTGCTGATTCGTCTCGATGCCCAATAAGTTTCATCGTGAATAAATCACCTCTGGTTTACAAGCTATTCCCGCAGTCATTTCGTCCTCTTTCTGGTACTCTCTTTTACACTTTGGATGAAAGGGTAACCTACTACAGAGAGGCTACGAAATTAAGTCTTCATATGGTAGCTATTGGATATGTGAACCCACGTTTTTACTACTATAATTCACCTGCTCACCTGACTTGCGTAGACAAGTTACATTAAGTTTTGTTTGTGGCTAAGCCTAAGAAAATGATTGGATTTAGAGTTAGAGTCAAACTTAGGATTAGGTTTACTATTACAATTAGGGAATGGATTAGGGTCGGGGTTACGGTTAAGGTTAGCACTAGGGTTAAGCTTCCCCACTGCACACTGACTTACCCAGTCCGGTCTTCTTTAAACACTAACCCTGGGTTAATACTTCTCTATTCACATATGCGCCTAAGTCGCAATGTTCGAACTGCGCGGTTTGTCTGACCACCTCAGTCAGTCAGTCAGTGGACTTGAGGGAAATAGGCTTACGCCTTTGAACTCCCTATTTATAAATAAAAAAGCGAGAAAATAAGCAAAGATGTGAAGAAATTACGGCATTAAGTGAATGCAGACATTCATTCACGGAAAGTTTCTATCATTGAAGTAAATAAACAGACATGACAGAAATGCGAGTTTACTTAATGCCTTTCGCTAATTCCGTCAATTCCCACGTCCATCCGCCCTAGGGATAGCACCCCGTGTTACAAGAGTCCCTATGTTCTAATTTTGCCGTTGGCGTATGCATTCGATCCTCGCCCTCCACTGTATGGCCAAGTTACTGGAACTTATAATTAAATTCTATCCTTCTCAACGGTTTGCGTCCGGCCATGCATAAAGGAATAAATCCAAACCAATGAACTGAAGTTTCTAAATGCGAAAATGCCCACCCGCCAGGTCGGTGGAAGACGAAATGATCCGCTTGCATAGACGCAACGTCCCTCTGGACCGGGTCAAGTATTGCGAGAGGGATTTGCACTACTGTTTTCCAGGCAGCACTTGGGTCTTCCGAATAATAATAATAATAATAATAATAATAATAATAGGAACTCGTGGCCTGTTTAAATTAAAATGCTACCCGACGTTTTGGCTAAAACGTCGATAGTTTTGCGTGTATCGATCCGCCTGCGACTATCCCTGCAGACGGGTTCCAGTAAGAACCCGAAACGTCAAGTCGATGAACTTCATATTCCTGCGATCATATCTTCTTCTTCTGGAACTCATCTAATAACTTCTGTCGACAAGGCGATAAGTTTTAATGAGGGTAAGCTTTCATTACAAAATTGTTTAACGCAACAGCAAGTAATACAAATGGCAAGATATGGCTGTCTCCCAGTTTTCGACCATCACGTATGTCGGAGTTTCTTTATATTCGAATTAGACACAGAACAGAGTGTAAATGGCGCGTTGTACTTAGATTGAAGTGGATATTACAATTAACCGACAGGGCGCACAATGCTCACAAATCGATTCTTTCTCGAAATCAACGAACTCTCTGATTATACAATCATCAGGAACCTCAACGGATACCGCTTTTAACGAAGTACAATAAGGGGCGATAAAGATGTTGAGCTGGAGATCACGTCTCCTAAATTAGTCAGTGGCTGAGTGGGTCCTTCTCTGATAAAAATCAATTTTATTTGGATAAGTCGGACGGCTGAATCTATCACGGACGTGATCTTCGTAAAGTTTCAACACCTACGGACCGTATATAGGTGGCAGTATGATGGTGTAGAATTCTTTGCTAGTCCGAGCAACATGATAAGCCAAAAACAAATTTCGGCATATATGCGGTACTATTGATGGAATACAGGTAATAATGAAAACGTACAAACCTCGTTAATGGATACCCCAGACAAAGAATTCCTTTGTGACTGTTTGGGCGAATCGACCTCCAGCTCAAGGTCAAAATACAAGACTAGTTAATTAAAGGAACATCGATCCGGCTCAAAAAAGCGTTACGAAATAGAAAAGGGGAATGTCAACGGGAGCCAAAGTGGAAGCACTTGCGAAGATGGCATGAAGAATTCCAAACGGTGACCAACTGGATACTATAGATTGTCTACGGAACTCCTCTTTCGCGCAAGATGATAAAATGGATTATTTAAAGGAACAGCAGAATGGTTTGGCACACATTCACACACTATCTGTTAGACTGCTACGATGAGGCTGTGTGGTGTCTAAAAATGGCAACTGCAGCGTAGGCCTGACTCAAAGTACGAAATAATGCTGAGGCAGTGACTTGGCCATCTATGGCTCCAGATTTTAGAGAATCTGTGGAGACGGCTACCCAGGAGTCTGTATTGTATCAATCAAACTTGCCAGCTGAAGGTCCAAATGGATAGGGTTATTCAGCACGCGCGGAGTACCTTGAACTAATCAAATCCTGAAAGTGTGGTTAGTAGCATGAATAAAAGATGTGTTGAAAGCCTGGAACGAACTGGAAGGCATACACTGGTTAGTGTACCTTGGGAAACATAATGGCCAAACCCAAATGCTCCGTGCAGGATATCATACATAATACATTTTTCTTATCACCCTAACATGTTCTGAAAAATGCCTTTTCCTCAGGCAGAATTTGTTTTTAAGTTGTATTTGTAAATGAACCACTTTCAACTGTGGGAAAAAATCCACGCAGCCTTATGTGCACAAAGTTTTCAATGTTACTACTTGTCATAAACGTCACCTGCATATTACTTTGCGTCTCTGTAGTAGGGGACGTTAATATAAACTGGGAGTTTATCAGAACAACTGTCACCAACTTGAAAATTGATTTTTCCGCGCTGCGTAACTCAGATGACACAAGATGTAGATAAAAACGTCATTTTCAGAAAAATAAAAATACCTACTTTAAAAATTCCTCATTGCTCATCTGTATGATTGCGGGCCTTAAAATGAGGCGATATCGCCCGCATCCGTAAATTCAAAACATATGAAAGTATTTCCCAAGAAAAGGCAGAACGACCCACTATTAAGCGGCTGATTCCTCTTTTTAACATGCGGTAAGGCACTTCTACGTAACCTGCAAATTGCTCGGTCCGAGTGTTAATTTTTGAGCAATGTTTCAATGTGGCCACTCTGTAATGTCTTCACAATTGTGGAACGGCGAGTAGAAGTAATCCATGATGATGAAAACGTATGGCGGCGAATGCGACAGCGTCAGGTTCTTGTTGCAGAGACGATGGACGCGCGCACGCCGGAACAGTAGGTGTATTAGACTGAGCTTTTGCACTTCTACAGGAGCCCACCATCAGTGACTAGGAGAGCAAAACAAGAAGTCGGACAATGAGGGGAGGGGCAGGAGGAAGGGGTTGTGTCCGCGACTGGACTGAGTTCATGCCGTCTAACACACAATGGTCTCCCGCCTGGTGAAGGTGTGAGCCTTTGACTGGGAACTGCGCAGCGCCACCTAGCCACGTGGGCTCATCGCATAATACTGGTCGGCATATGAATGGGTCTATAAATGGAGTTGGTGTCAGATGCGCAGGCCCTCAGCAATTCCCGCCCAGCTGGTTCGCGAAGTTGAAGTAGTGACCTCCCGCCGAGGTGAGTAGCTACTTGAGAAAGAGGGTCGCCTTCCTGAACGGCCCGTTTGTGCTGGTATATTCGCATTTTAAGTCGTCGTCCGCTATGGCCTGTATAACGACGGGAACAGTCAAGACATAAGATTTGATAACCTACACTCGATTGCTCACTTACGTCCAGTCGGTCGTTAGGAGATATGCACGCCAGGTTCTGTGGCAATGCGTTCCGTTAATTCTGATACGGTCTTAATGCACCATAGATGATAATAGAGTCTCGGGGGATCTTTCCCGTTTGTTCTTCGTGGTCGCGTACTCAATCTGTGACTGATGAAGTTGCTTGGATAGCCGTTCCTTACTATCGGTCCCGAAGACGTCATACTTCCTACTGCAGTTCGTTACAAAGTGATGTTCTCTATTGTAAGAGCGTCCTAACACAGCCGCGTTTGTGATCTAACGGGTGGTCGGTATAATAGCCGAGGAACTCGACTGTGCTATTCGATTTTTTACAAATCGTGGTGCTAAGTTTGCTGTTGATTCTGCGTAAGAGGAAGATGTCAAAGAAAGGCAACTAGTGGGTCTTCTTCTTCTTTTAGTACGAAGTGAATTTTTAGTGTGATGCCACTAAACAGGCCCTGAAAACCTGACAAATTGCCCCTCTCAATTACAACGAATATGCCGCCCACGTATCGACGCTAAAACGCAGGTTCGTAGTGATTGAAAGTGACCCTCGACCCCCTCGTTTTGCCGTACATCTTTCTGGGCTGCATCGAGTCTCATGTCCGATGGGATAGATGTGAATATTATGGTAGCTGACCTTCCTCATGAAATGTGAACCAAAATTGCGAAATGTGTTTTAGATAAGAGAGGATTTCTTACGTGGAGTTGTGATATTGCTAACGGTGAGGCATCGAGCTAAAACATGTCATTCAAACCAGGTTGCCGGCTTCCTAGTGAGCTTTCCGGTCTCCTACAAACCCAAACTCAGTAGAAATGACTACTTAAGTAGTGTGAATTATCTCTTTTGAGGCGGAATGGCCTTATAAATTCGAATCTATTTCGCAGAAAAAATGCATAAAAGTATTCTTTTTGAACCCATTTCTTTGCGAACTATGACTTCTTCAACTTTTATACACAAAGAAAATGAACTTGTCGGTTTTAAAGCGTTTGTTATTATGAGATTTTCGGGACGATGAAATATGCATGCATATAGCGTCCGTTTATAAATGCCGCTTTTGCAGCATACAAAATTGTGCATGTGCATTGCATAGTTGTATGAGTCCTACACGAAATCTTCTTAATAGGCTAGAAAAGCCTATGATTTTAGTTACTCGGACAGTATACAACATACAGTTTGGAAATCCTAATCTCCAGTGCATCTTCAGGTCATATTCAGCTTTTTGAGGATTGAAACGTTTTTTTAAAACCGAAACACACCCTTTCTTAGAGTGAAAATTGGAAAATGGCGCAATTCAATACCAAATGAGTGCAAGGGCTTTTTGAGCATATTTTTCGTAAAATATACTTGAAAGATGCGTACTATTTCGACGGCTACCCCTTACAGAGCGGGTTTCTGCAGGTGGTTGAGAAGATGTGCATTCATAAAGCAGCATCCTGTCATGACTGAAATATCATGGAATTATGCTTTACAATAACCAACACTGCAACTTCGCTTAGGTAATCCTTCTTAATCAAAGACGCATTTCAGAATTTCGGTAAACATCTTAAGAGATGCGCCAGTCAACGTAAAAGCACGTCAAATAATGCCATAATTTAGCCAGGACGGAAAGTTTTTCCCAGAATTCGGCAAGGAATTGGAGGTTGAATCGACAGAGGTTCTTGAGCCCTCTCGCAGAGAGTTAATTTACGATCCATCCATTTAGCTAGATTGAAAGTCATGCTGCCTTTCAAAGCAACGAGTGGCCGAAGGGGAAATTTTGGCTTGCGGATTCTGGTTAATCCACTGAACCTGACCAGTGCTGTATCGCCTGGTTTTGTCTGCCATAGTTTGTCCAACAAGACCACCTTGTTAGGCTTAGGTCGGTTTAAAAGTGTCGTTAGTTGTCCAGTCATCTATTTGGCCTGTTAGGAAGATGTGGGTTTGTATAACTGTTGGTAGTCGAGGGGGACTTGTGCTTTCTCGTTGTAGGCGACGCGGCTCATAACGATGGTTGCTCTTTCTCTGTCAGTCGACAGTTCTATTATATCCTTGACTCTGAGGATTGGCTCCCGTGAGACTTCAAAAAACTATGGCTGATACACCTGTTGTTCCGGTGCTCGCCCGTTCACCTTCTTTGCAGAAAAATGATAGTTCAGTCGTTTTGGTAGAAAGGTTATCAGTATCTGTTGGATAAACGCCTAAGCAGGCAGTGTTTTAGACGTCCCTGATTTTACTCTTGAGAAAAAGGGACGACGTGGACATTAATAAGCAAAATGCCCTCGTAAAACACTTTGCGAAAAGATAAATCAGTAGAGGTAGTTTCCCTTTTTGATCTCGTGAATATTTACCACAAGTTCTCGTTGTGGAACTTCCTTTCCCCAACGCTCAGGTTTAACCGCTGAGTGAGTTTACACACGCAATGTAAACGGTACCTGCATAAAAAGGGATATCCATAAACTGACTGTTATGGTAAAAGCTTTCGGGGACTAATTTATTTCGAAGGTCTCAAAAAACGAAAGCCACAGAACCTATCATTTTGGGCAATAGATTGAGGACACCAAAATCTCAAGATTATCTACTGGCATTTAAAGGCATTTAAAAGCTCGGCGAACTTCGCCGTTGTCAAGAAGCACACATCAATTTTAAATCGAGAATACTCGCATGATACACAGAAACTGACATACGTGTGCTTCCATTTACTTATTTTATACACACTTCTTAGTCACTTATCAGCGTCATGATATCTGACCTTATAAAAACTTCTATAACTGCGACGTCTTTACCCGCGAAATCGAGTGAAATCCTTTTTCCCTTAGTTAACCTTGTCTTGAATAAGGTAAAACGGAAAAATCCCACCCAGTATAAGAGACGTCGTCTCGGCAAAGATAATCAAAAACCAGCAGTGGACTAGCTGTCACATCGCATATTACACTAATTCTTGAACGCTTTTCACACCGAAAATAATCCAAAAGCTTTCCGAACATCATTTTGTCCACGCTGTTTTGGTTACCCGGTCGCTTGCATGGACAGACTCCATGTATTTCTATAAGCTGTCTTAATATTCTCATTCACGACAGATGTTCGAGCTTCCGGTGTCTTCCTTCATTTGAAAAATCATTCCACATTAACCTTATATACTTTTCGGTACCTCTTTTGGTCTTTCACCTAACTGACGGGCCTTCATTGTTTATCGAGAATTTTTTGACAGATTACCAGTTGATTATGGATTTTTCATAAGTTTATGCACGTTGTCCATTGTGCATCCTTTTAGATTTATGCAGGACACCACAATCTTTTTGGTCTTATAATTGTGTTAAATGTTGTAACTTCTCAAACTTTCACGCAAAAACCGAATCGATAAGCAAGAATTTTGAAATTTAATTTGAGATTTAATTTACCTTACATTTTTGGAGCAGACTGTAATAGAAATGATGCGTTCATTTCACCGTAATTCTGCATACTTTACTACATGCATGGAGGACTTTAGTAAGCTGAGATGCTATCAAATTTCGGGTGAGCTCGGGCACCGACATCTTTATTCTGTGTTCGGCCGATTTAAGCCCGAGCTTCGACTGTTAGTTTTATAGGCTGTGATAACCAAAAACCCTTTCAGTGTTTTCTAACACTGTGCGTAAACTTGTTGGTTCCCGCGTGCTTAAACTGTTTAATTTAATATGACGACTCTCTTGCGGGCAGAAATATGTTACTTCTTGTTCAAGGCCACGCTGCAGAGAAAGCCGTGGGAAAAGAGAAAAGCTGTCTGGGCAACGTCAATTTTGGGTCCTATATGGATTTTAGAGTTTACTAATTAGCTATAACTTGCCCTGAATGCCAAATAGTTGCCGTTAGGCGCCGTCACAGGCCCATGCCAGATTTCCCTTCCCCGTATTACAGGTGGCCTTGTGCTAGATTGGCGCGTTGGGGTTATGGCCAAGGTTGCGGCTAGAGTTAAGGTTGGGGTTGGAGCACGGGAATAAGTTGTCGACCTGAAATTTAGGTCAGGGCCGCCTGTCATACGGAGGTACTACTCCTGTGTCCTTTCGACCAATCGAGACAATCGACAAAAGTGGTTTCAACTATCTCAAAGAAGGTGTGGAAGACGTGCTGAAACTGATAGATCCCACAGCAGATGGCGGAGATGTATGAAAGGACAGGACGCGATCAAGGACGATTTCACTTTGCATATAAGTCTAACGTTCCGCATGAAACACTTCTCCAGCACACAATATAAATCTAATTAATTTTATTATTAGAAGCAGGACATGTTGGAATGCGAATTGGCACTTCATTGCGTACGTCAGTAACCAGCCCTGTCCGCGCGTTTGCCCGCGTCTGCCGAGGGGAAGAATAGTAAAATAAGACGATTTCCCGCAGACAATGCTCAACACTCTAAAATCGATCCAACTGTCCGCGTTCGCCTGACGGAGCAGGCAGCTTTGTCAGTTTAAAGCATTCTGCCTCGTATGCCTGTCGAGTTTTGTGACCTTGGACTCAGTGATGACGCCGGCTGACAAGTGTCTATTTTCCCATATTGGCAGCTCTCAGTCGTAAATGAATATTCCAGGTTTAACAATATATTATTGTGCCAAGTCTCTGAAAAAAATGTTTGAGGCATTTCAGAAGATGGTCTTTTGCAGATTTTTACCCGAAACGGAACAAGCACTGTGTAAGTCTCCTAGAGACTATTCTAGCACTTATGGCTCCCCTACGTCACATGTCTAAGAGAGTAGGAAATGACGCACAGACCGGTAGTTATGGTAACAGTGCTCCCGGAATCAAGGAAAAAGGACTTTTGCAACTGGGGAACACGGTCGTTCCGTCATATTTAATGAAGATCCTATGAGGTAATACTGAGTTTGTTTTCATTTGAACTTACCGTCAATAAATATGAAGGATGCCGTCTTTTATTAGCGGAAGGGAGCATCAAGGGCTTGTAAGTATAAGGCTTATCAGAGGGCACTTTTATGCCATCAAAAGCATCTCCATTGCAGGTCGTTTCTCTAGAAATCTATTTCTTAGCTCGCTAAGGTAGTGCCTGTGTTTTGGTTTGCGAGTACGATTCAAGCAGTTGACCGCCAACAAAATTTCTGAAGGCTGAACTTCGTTAGAAAGACTTTCAGAATCCATTTTACCATGATGGTTTCGAATGCCGTAAACCACAAACAGCGTCCACTCTTACAGACATCTGGTGGCCTTAAAGAGGCAAATTTCTCATTAACATCAAGCGAGACCGCTGCACCAACGGTCGTTCCTGTCGTCGAAAAACAAAAATTTAAACGAATAAAAAACCCCTTTGCAGATCTTAAATTGTATGTCCGTGACTGCGTTTGCTATTTATATCCCATGTAGTCAGAGTTAGTCCAACGGCAGCTCGGCCATAGTTTCCAATGATGCCTATTTGCTGCACAGCAAGGTGCAGCAGGCCCGGTGACTTGTGCGTGAGTTAGTTTATAGGGGGTAGTGGACTTGCACAGCATCTACCGCAATCTCTCCTCCCACACCCCACCCGGAACTGTGTCACGACAGAGCTAAGGAGCCTGGAGGCAGGTGAGTGAGCAGGTGATTAGTCCAACGCCATGCGACTTCACAACCACATTTCTTCCTGCTCTCTGCTCAATCAAAAATTATGAACAGAATCGTCAACGCCCAGTCGTACAGTAGTGATATTTTGTATTGAAAAATAGCCTAACACCACTCTAACAAAAACTTGTTTGACAATATTCTGCGCATTCAGTTTTCGATAATCATCTGTTCGCATCAGATCTCCAGGCCTGTTGCTACAGATAAAAATGAATAACAACAGGAGAAACTAGTCTTGTATAGATTTAAATTATTATTACTTCTAAAAGACTAAGCCATGCTTTCCTTACTGTTAGATTTCCTTTTAATTTGCATCGTTCGCTTTTCTAATCACGCCTTCTGCCATACGCATCGGGGCAGTTTCT
>CACRXP010000346.1:277700-292814 GCA_902702965.1 Spirometra erinaceieuropaei | reverse complement strand
GCAATGCATATCCGCAACAGAAATTTCCAAAAGATAAATCAGTCTTTAATGTACTGCAACAGCTTTTCGAGCTGGCTCATCAAAAGATGTTACATTTCAGCCACATTTAAACACCACCAAAAAGACCTTTTTTAGTAACCTACATCTACCCCGTCCAAAATGACAAACGGACTTCTCTGCTACCATCTTGCCCACAGATGGTACCTCTTCTCACAAAATGGATATCATTTCTAGGAATTCCAGGAGTGAGTAAAGATTCGTGACAGGATATGCCGCCTAAGGGAAAGCAAATAGAGTAAAATTTCTTCGATATCTCCAAGGGCGGCAAATAGTCACTCAGTCGGTCCACAGAAGCATCGGTTTGCACTCACCTGCAGTGCCTGTCGCGCCCACACGGAATAAAACATCTGGGGCATTCGACGCAACGGGCGCGAAATTAGGTTCCTGCCGTGGCTTACATCGCTTCAGCGCTTACAGCAGCTGCCCTCCTGGTCAACCTATGCCTCCTCAACTCGCTCCTCACCGCTCACTACGCCGTGCAGCGGTTCATGCTCAAAAACATCACAGACAGCTGAAGCAGCAAAACAAGCGCGCTCACAACAGCTCCCAACCCTAGATAGGGCGGTGTCCCTGTCGTTTCCAACAAGGTCAAATCAGACTGCCGTTTCGGCTATCCGCTAGGATGGCACTGAATCAAACAAAACCGCATTGTGGGTTACTGATTTTCTTCAGAGTATATGCCGTTTTCACACAAATAGTTGACTGAAAATGTTGCTGAAATGCAATGTAAATAGGGGTGGGCGGTTAAAAATGATTACTTCATGACTTCTGTCCAGGATATACTTGACATGTAACTTGGACCGCTGACACAAGACCTCTTTTCGCCTGACGTCTCGGATTCACACTCGAACACTTCATCATAGGCAGCATCAGATACGGGTAATTGATACACAGGACGTTGCAGCATTTATGGGAAGCGGTCGCCAGGTTGCTGAAAACCTATTATAATTAACGACTCCCTCCCTTCTTCGAGGATGGTCCTGTTTACTTAGCAACAAACGTCATATTTACCGTCCATACATTTTTGCGCAACAGCACTAAAATGTACGCTGTTAACGACTCTCTCCTTTCTTCGGGGATGGTTGACCTCTGGTACACTAATTGTCTAATGGCCGGCATGAAAGTCGTTAATTTTTGAAATTTCACCACCAGTGTTAGATATTGTCGTGATGATTGTTGAGCCACTGGCTCACCGACATGCGCGCAAATTACTTTGGCCAAACTAAATCTCAGCACTAAATATGGGTTGGAGCGGTTACTGCACTTGTTAATAGACGGGGATTCCTTGAATCCTGACTTAAGCAACTCGCGGCTAACAAGAATACGATCTCTCGCTAGAATTTCGGTCTCATCGAAGTTAAGTGTGTGGTCGGGTCTCGTCAAATGGGCCACGATTTGGCAGTTAACGTCAATTTTCCTAACTGCTTCCGAGTGTTCGGCTATTCGCGTACGGAGCAGTCCTATAGTTCCTCCGACATACAGTGCGTGACCTATCCCACGAAATGTTGGCTGAAATTCTGAAATGCGTTTTCGATTAGGAAGGATTACTTGGTCGCGGTTGTGATACTGATTATCTTAAGGCATACTCTTATAACATTTTAGACTCGGCAGGATGTCGGCTTTAAAATGCACTTCTTTCCACTCTCCTGTAGAAAGCGTGCTCGGTAAAAAATGACTACATAAGTAGCATGCATTTTTCCCAATGATTTTCGATGGTTTTGAAAATTCGAATATATCTTATAGAAACCACAAACAAAAATGTGCTTTCTTTTAGTCAATCAATAGAGAATCACGTCTTCTTTATATTTTATACTTAAGGAAAGAGTATAATTAGGTTTTAAAAAAGTTTCTAATTATAAGACTTTTTAAGACCGCGATATCTCCATTCACATAGCATCGTACCTGACCGTTTACCACCGCTCCTCATGAAATGTACAACATGGTCCGCATCCATTGCAAAATTTTATGGACCCTGTATGATATCTCTTTAGTGACATAGAAAAAGATGGGATTTTCTTTACGCGGAGCGCATGCACCTTGTAGAGTGTAATCACTAAGCGCTAATGCAACGAATGATCAGGCTCCAAATTTTTCGGCAATTAGAAAACTTTTTAAAACCTAATTATACTCCTTCCTTAAGTACAAAATATACATAAGACGTGATTCTCTATTGATTGACTAGAAGGAAGCATATTTGTGTTTGTGGTTTCTATAAAATATATTTGAATTTCAAAGACCATCGACAATCAGTGGGAAGGATGCATGCAACTTAAGTAGTCATTTTTTACCGAGTACGCTTTCTACAGGAGATTGAAAAGAAGTGCATTTAACGGCCGACATCTTGCCGAGTCCGAACTGTTATTAGAGTATGCCTTAAGATAATCAGTATCACAACAGCGACCAAGTAATCCTTCCTAATTGAAAACGCATTTCAGAATTTCAGCCAACATTTCATGAGATAGGTCACGCACTGTAGCTGCTGTGTCCGCAACTGCACCGGATCCGGTAAACGACTCCGGGTGTTTCTTGCCGTGGCAGTGGGCCCATTGGTCTCATCACCTGACGCCTAATAGTTGCCTCCGGTATGTATGCGACTGCAACTCCAGGTGGTGCGAGAAGGAGGTTGATGGCCTCCGAGACGTTCTTGACGTCTGGAATCGCTCACCAGAATTTGGGGTCGTTGCGATTTTTCGAGGTCCTGTTTACTTAGCTACAAACGTCATATTTACCGTCCATACATTTTTGCGCAAAAGCTCTAAAATGTACGCTGTCAACTGGAAATGAAAATTCAATGCTGGAGATCGATATCATTCTGGAGTTCAGTCATATTCATGACTGTACAATAAATAACTGATTTAATTTACTGATCATGGTAGACATCTAATTCTCGACTAGAGCAGCCGAAGTTGAAGAGGCGACCACTGGACAACCCCGACGTTCGCCGCCCCTTTCAACTCGATTAGCATTTTAGGGATGGGTGGAAACTCTTGCTGCTTTTCTGCACTCATCATATTGTTAACCTGGTTTCTGACATGATTAGTTCGGAGCAGAAGGATACGAGAAAAGCTGTCCGCCGAGTGCCAAAAAAGGTAGGCGACTATGCTTGCTATGAGTGCTGGCACACTTGGTAAAGGCAGAGTCCTGCCATAATCATTGAGGGACTGGGCCAACATGTGGAAAATATGAATAAAGAGTTTGAAATACTGTATTCTGATGAATACCCAGAGAAAACCCTCTGCAAAATGTCTTTGATAAGGAAAGGACGTGCTTATGTGTTCGAATCTCAGCTAACCAAATTCAACAGGGATTATGCGTAACTGAGATTTTAGATTGTTCCAATGACAACCGGGTGAACTGAGATTTGGCGACTTGATTGGAGTCACGCGGACCGTGTTCTCATCTGAAAAAGTGCAAGGGGGTCGAACCGTAGTCTTCACATCTGCAATAATTTTTTTGAAATTTTGTTTAGTTTTAGATTATTATTATATACTTTAGTAAGTTATCCTTATCAATCCGATGACCCTATTGAAAATTCGTATAACTGACTCAAACGCACTTACGAAGGTTTCAGAAGATGGGTTTTTGAATCCACAATCACCACTAAAATCTTTAATTAAACAACTATAGTCCTGCTTGCGTGCCTTGGGCTGTTGCCACTGTGCATGTGACTCCTCAGCAGGTAGTGGCAACCCTCGACAGAATTCCAACAATCAAGCTCGGTTAAACGGCGTTTTTATCAATTGAAATCCTTTTTGTGAGATGGACAAAATCCTGCAAAGTGGAAATTCAACTAAATAAAATTCTAACTGACCCCGACTACCGGAGTGCTTTTTGGGCAGTTTCTTTTGTGTACGCAGTCGATTTTGAGGATTTGAAGAGAATGTTGTAGACAGACGAGGCAGCATTTAAATAAATCGAGTCTAACTGACGTCGTCATATAAGAGACAGGTGACTGTTTAACTCAAAAACCCCTTGCACAAGCGACCCGACCAGCGACCATAATCATGATTATACTAGTTCTCGTGCTGACACCATTGGATAGGTATCGCCAGAGAAAAGTCGGCAAGGCAGGAACTCGAATACGGCCACTCATATGGGCAGGATAAGGCTTTATGTATTGCGTTACAAGACCCTGTCGTACATTCCTTTACTGGACTACTCTCGTATTTTAGTGACCTATCGCATTGCGAGCCCGTTATATCGTTACGTCGCAGTGAACGCAGTCCACTTTGTAGTCCATTCAGAATGACTCTGTGATCTGCCAACTATACCGTTCGTCAGAAGGGCTGTGTAACTAGCTTGGAAAAACCATCATTTAATGCCTCCGTCTAATGACCTTTAGTGTTTGCCGACTTTCCTGGGTCAGAGTGATCTACCTAGCATTCGCGATCTTGCCTTTGCTCAGTATACGGTATTAAAATGTTTATTTTTTGGCCGTACTTGGAATAGGGGCAGAGAGAAGATTATCAGAATTTTCTTGGTATGACATTTGTTCTTTGCGATTTGATATGCTTTGGTAGGACTGGAATATAGGAAAAAGGAAACTATATCCTATTAGTAAGTGGTCTAAGAACACGTAAGAAAATGTTGTCAGTGGAACAGGGTGTTTTGTCGGAAAGTTTATTTACATGTGGCTCGAATCCTCTTTCGGTGTTACTGAAATCTGTCGAAAGGATAACACCGGAGCCGGCATAGAATCGCAATTTTTCCGTTTTCCGATCTCATAGTTGCTAAGGTATCAAAAAGTCTTCTTTCGTGAGCAGAGTTAATTACGCACCTGGGGCTTCGCTCGAGACCAAGTCTAGTATAAATACTGAGTTCAAAGTTCTTCTTAAGGGACCTAATTAGTGCCAGAGTGTCAGACGCTCATTCTAAATTCTCCAATAAAGGAAATCGATATTAATGCTGCCTGACCAAAACTGGGAGTTACCTGTTCACAACCCAATGGTTCCGTCGTCGTATTGTCCTAAAAGTGTTATTTTAGACTGGTAGATGAAGGGATGAAAACAGCGACAACGCAGACTGAATGACTGCAACAAAAAACCAATGACAGAAGTGAACCCTGGGGTCTCCCCTTCCCCCCTCTCCTCTGACGCCCATTGGTTGCATCCCAATCAAAGAAAATAGCATCAGTGAAAATCGTCCTACTAGTCTCCACCAGGTGGCAGAGCACGCATGTATCAGGAGGAGGATTATTAAGGATGACTTCAGTACATGACGCAAATGAATTGCACACCACAACAGACCCCCCTAATTGGCGAGTTAAAAGCAGCCATTACTTAACCCCCTCGGTTTTTTCAACCAACTTTGTCAGTTAGATGTGCGAAGCACTTGGTGTCTTTGAAGAAGTACAATGCTACATTTCAGTCTCCACCACCTGGCTTTCATAGTCATGGTAGGGTCTCGAACTGTAAAAAAATAGCCAACGAAAAAGGGGGATGATTGTGCCTGGACTTATCCAAACATGAGAGAGGGGTTACGGTTTTATTATATAAAGGACAACGGAGAAGGCTGTCAGTGGATCTTGTCTGCATACAGTCTCTGTAAGGCAAAGCAGTAGAATACGGGTAGGAATATGTGGAGTTTGAATGAATTCAGGGTAACTGGAGGGTTCCAAGGCACGCTTTCTGCTACCATAAGGTTGGGTTGGCTAGCCGTATTAGCGCCACCTCTGCCGTTGCAGGTTTCCGCTGGCGCGGGAAGTTAGGATGCCTCCCCGACATTTTATGGATGACCCAAAAGGCTTGGTTGACGTCTACCATGTGAAAACTATCAACAAGTGGTTCTTGGCAGCAACAGAGAATGATTATTTCATTTCTTAATTTAGCCGAGCAGGACGTGCTCATTTATCCAGTTGGATGAATGTTTACGTCGAGCAATATAACGTACTCTTCAAGAACAGTTAAAGATATCAATGTACACGGAAGGGGCCTGGAGGGGCAGTTTATCCTTAACTTTGGGGCGAAGAAAAAGCGTGCTTTAGAAAAGGCATTTTAACTTGGCCGCTGAAAATGTGCGCGCAATAGCAGAGCTCAGACTACGCTCTAGGAGTTCGCTGGTCAATTCCTGTAGAACCGACAAAGTGGGGAATAGCTCCTTCCTTTCAGTTGTCAGCGGCGTTTTTTTATGGGGAGCAATCATCCGTATATTTCGTAATAACATTTATGTGGAATCTACTTTTTTCGCAGAATCGTTCATATGCAGACGCGTTTGTCCTGCAAATTATCCGAGGACTATGTTCCCTTTGCTCGGTTGGTTGCTCAGCGGATCAAGCGTCGTTTCTGACCTAGGTGGGTAAAACTACAGAAAGGTGTATATTGTCCTGCCCGTGTATTCCAACGGAATACGCTTCTACAAATTATTCCATAAAACGTCCATACAAAGTTGGACGCCCTGAAGGAGGAGTTGCTCTCCTGCTCTTCTTCTAAACTGGAGGTTAATGCTGGGTGACTTTGATTCATTTAATCCAGAAGACTATCAAAGCCGGGCTGCTCGTGCGCTGCTGCAGAAATTTCATAAACGTCTCGGACATAGGAGCTAGGGTTGTCTATAATCCGGCGCATTGGTTTTTGACAAAGGTGGCATACCGTACCACCGACATTGGTACTAGCTAAGAGTCCAGACACGTGTTTCGACGATGTGGCCTGTTGGAAAACCCTTGTTCAAAATCTCGTCGTTTAGATATTGTTGGCTTAAGTGTTTATAATTAAGTGTCTAAAATCATATATCATGTACAATATCGACTGTTTAGGAAGTTCCGGTTTGTGAATCGCTAGTAAACCATACAGTTAGGTAGGACTTGACGGTTTAAGGGATTCGAATTCCTGGCTGCTGAAAAAATAGCCTTCTGAATTTCCGAAGGCCTGTCGTCAATTTGACTTTTTTGACCGCGGCTTGGTCTTTATTTTGTTTTCCCCTTCTGATCGTAGACTCATCAACCAGGACTGATTCGGTTTTTGAAAAATAATCGCTTGTTTTTATTAGAACGAGACCAGAACCTTGTTGGGTTAAGTGATGACACCTACCTTATTCTGTTGTAGATCCTTGAGGTTGTCAAGTGGGCTCTTACGACACTTTGGCTCTTAATAATTTTGTTCCAAGGTACTAACAGCAACAATTCACGCGTATGGATACGAGATACTTGGCTGCCCCCAGTTTTGAGAGCAATAGGTCTTGCGTCCGACTCAAGAGGTTTCCAAAAAGAAGTTTTATGATGAATGTACCTAGTCTTTGATAAGTAAACCAAAATTAGCGTATCAGAAATGGTACTTTGATCAGTATTCTGTCAAGAGACAAGTACGAGAAGTCCTTACATGAGGCATAACCATGTACTGACAATGAACACTTTAAAAACAAACGATCCCCGTTAGTCAGCTGAAAACTGACAATGGGATCAGATGTTTCCACTCTGATTGCTGGACTGCTGTCCGAAAGACGGCCTGAGTAATTAGACCATATTGTTATTACTCCCAGTTTCACTCCACTTTTGTGTGAAAACTGCTATTACTCCAAGTTTTATCCTGCCTGGCCGATTTTAGGTTCAACGGGATGTTCCCATTGAAATGGTTTTTTATTAATTTCAGTTAATTTTCCGTCAGCTGCGTCAGAGACCTGTTCAACAAAAATATGTCGTGAAAAATGTCCCTCAGATCTTACAGTTGTACAGCAAGTTGGCATTAGGGTGGACGTGAGTGGTCAGAATCAGTGAGGCAATACTGACCTTGCAGTAATTTGGCAGTTTCCGGTTACGATAAGTTTGGCGCGCCCGAACCAATCCCGAAGTGACAAAATTCGTGATCCGGGTGGCCGCCGGCTGAGGTGACAACACGGCCATCGCTTGGAAGGAAGACCAGACCTAAATCAGCCTTGCTTTTGCTGTTTTGTGCCTCCTCCCCCTTCTGTCAGATTCATATCCATGTGTGACGAGCGTACTACGGCAACTTATTGTTACGTCAGCGACTGCGCTCCAGCCGGCTTTACACGGACAAGACACTGGTTTATGGAAGGGGTTGGGAGAATGAGGTCGACCAAATTTGGGTCAAGCACTTAATTTCTTACGATAAACAACCAGACGTGCTTTATGACCATGACTTGTACGGTCTCTAACTGACAGCATAACTGGGCTCTGCGGAGGTAGAGACTAGGTCGCACTGTGCACGAGTAGGTGGCTGTTTCATTTTGTCAGCCGCTGCCTTCACACCCATCTCCACTTGTCTTGACTTTGTATTGCCATCAGAATATGATGTTATGGAGGTAACAGAGAGAAACGTCTGTATGGACCAGGTCTATTTTACCATGAACTACATCACATACAACCCATCACTATGCTATCCATAGAAGAATGTTGACCTTCACCGCTTGCACTTAAGAAACTGTCAACGGAAAGTTAATAGGGGAATAGGCAGTTCCTTCGAAATACGTTAGCAGTCGAAGGGTTGAGTTAATCTTGACTAGTATGACAGTGCGCTGACTTACTATCAAGCCCCCTATCTACGTCTGGGTAGGATTATTTCACATGAAGAAGCAGACAACGAAATCGCGTTCCTCGGTGTCCTTTTGCAAAGACAAAAAGATGGATCTATCAAGCGTAGGGTTTTCCAAAAGAAAACCTGAACGGGACAGTACAATAATTTCCACATTCTTGTTCCTCTAAATAGTGGACGTAATTTAGTCCAGGGATTGGCAGATAGAATGCGGTGCATCTGATCATCTGGAACTGTTGAAGCAGAGCTACAGCAACTGCGGAACATACTTCGCAAAAGCGGCTACCCAGAGAGGTTTTTCTTTCGGAATACTGGGAAGCGCACTGCAACGCTCACCGTGACCACTGCAGAGAAGAAAGACATGTCTATAAGACTGCCTTTTCTAGGTGACGCAGCAAGAGAACTGGAAAGACGTCTAGAGACAGCAATCACGGGCGCTTTCCCCGCGGCGAATTTACGGGTATGTTTCACAAACCCTCCCTTGTTAGGCTTGGGAAGTAAAGACTGACTACTGTTCCAGGCCACATCGCTGTGTACATACTCACTCACTTGCTCCTGTAGAGCGGGATTTATTGGCCATACAAACGTGAAAATATACCGGCCTGGCTCGACAAAGGTGAAAAGAGATCGATTTCGAGTTTTATTCTCGCGCATCCAGTCTACACAGGTCACCGAGTCGGTGCCAAAGGAGCCTTTCAGGTTGTCTACCGCGCACAATCTAACTTCTCTATAAACCTATGCCCACGGGTACTAGTCACAGCCGAGGCAGTGGCTACACGGCTAGTGAATCCGGCGCTATATTTTCAGTAGACGTTGACACAGGCGCTCTGTCTTCCGTAGTTAACTTCGACCCCAGATAATGATCGCACGCCATCCCCCCATTCCCGCCCTGATGACAGTGTTATGTACTCCACATATGTACTCGACTTATAAACATCGCTCACAGCTTATGTCATCCCCTTCCGCTTTATTCCAATGACCACAACATGTGGACCTCGTCATGCGGTGTGAATAGCCCCTGGGACACTTATAAACCCTGTAAACTTCTATTATTTTCATCTTCTGTGCTATTGTATGGGCCTGATGGTGAACTGCCGAAAACGCGTGTTTATCAACTTGACTTTTAAAATTTAACATGGGAGTATTCGTAGAACACAAGAGCTAGTTTTAAAAGTTGATTACGGCCGTCTTCGTTCAGTCTGGGAGGTTTTACCGTGGCAACTTCTGATAGTTCTGTGGCAATCTGTAGATTATCTTCAAGGCGTCATCGGTACCCACTCATTGACCGGTGTCTGCTAGATTGGCAAAGATTGTGCCATCGACCGTTTTGATTCAGCCTCCTGAACAAGACTTGTATCGCAAGATCGACGTAGCTTCCTCCCCAGAAGTAAGTGAAGGGCTAACTATGCAGAAGGGTCACCTTAATTGGCAATTTGTCTTTTTTCGGCCTAAGTGGTATAATCGGTTAGTTTTATGTCAGTCATTTGCGTAAATGGCCAGATCGCTCCAAAAACAAGTTTTCTCATTCTTTTTTTGCGGGTGCTCCTTCGCTGCAAATGCAAGTGGCCAAAACTCCGGCAGATTATTTTTGAAGCAGCTACTTTGCCTCCAAATAAAAATGCTGACGATGGCGGGAATCTTGACGTCATTGTACTGCTATCGGTGATAGGTATTCCCCTGTGGGCAAAGGGAGCTGCAACTGGGCTTTTAGAGTGAAACATAATGTTGTACTCACTGTGTTGTAAGGAAATTAGCAAAGGTAGATCCTTCCGCCCATCATTTTTGACAATACATCAGACCATCCTAGATCTTTTTGTTCCATTTTCAGACTTATGAGTCAACCTGAGCAACTCGAACGCTTAACACTCTCCTTAAATCAATGCTTGTGCTTGAGGTAATTGTGGCCAATTGACGATTCAGTCTTGTGTAGTCCTGAAGCAATATTTTAAACTAAAATCGGTTGTGATTCTCCCAAAGAGACATCCTGGACTATCTTAATGCAAACGTATATGCTCTGCTGGTCGCTCATTTCCATTCGCACGCAATCTCCACCACTGGCCGTCCTAGCGAACGGAAATATAGGGAGTGGAAATCATACGCCATCAGGCAAATAAAAGACTCAACCACGTCACTTCTGCAGGATTCTTACCCAACACCAAAAAATGACGCTTGCTTGAAGTTGACTTAGCACGTCGAATACTTAGGTCGGGAATCATCCTGGAGACTATTCCAAACTTGATGAGCGATAGTAAGGCATTTTGTGTGAAAGCATGTCATGTCAGTGTTAATACTAACTTTCAAGATGCTTGGAATCCGTCGTCACTCCATTTGAAAAAGTATAGGCAGACGAAATTAAACTGAGCCTAAACAATGTGTAACACGCGGTTGCTGATTCGATGATAACGGTTTTAATCCGGACAGATGTTTTCATAGAGTTGCACCTGAAGTAAACAAATCCCCAGCCACCTGTAATACGGGAACGGTAGTTATAGGTGTTTTTACGGGTAGGGAGGTGGAGCGCACAGGCGTGAGGTCAAATAATTGTAAAAAAATAAAAGCTATCGGGAATGCGCGGCTGTATTTTGAGTGGTTGAGAAATAGATATCCAAAACCCTAACCCTAATCCCTCGCCCTAATCCCTAACTGTAACCCCTAACCCTAACTCCTAGCCCTAGCCCCTAACCCTAACCCTTAACCGCAGCCCTACACCCTAACCCTGAAACCTCCAACGCGACAGTTAGGAGGAGACGACAGGCCGAAAGTCAAGAAGGAAAACCGGGTCGAAAAAGGTAGACACAGCAACAAAGAAACAAGGCCACCAACAGAACACTCACCGCAACGCACAGCAACAACATGCCAACGTAATCGCACCAAGCCAAAATAATTAAGTAGGTCAACAGTATTGTGTCCATCAGGTGCGGCTACATACCCACATCTTACCCCTAATTCAAATGGTCTAACTGGACGTACGGTCGGATTTCACGTTTAAATGCCAATTAATCTCTGATTTGGTAAAGTGTGTTTGTTAATAATGCCTACGAGGTTAGGCCCCCCAGCCAGTTTGTCACGACCGAACTGCTGGTCGAAAGTACGTGAACAGACAATCTTGGCTTCGCCAGAAGACTGATGATAGACCAAACACAAGTGGCCATTTTATAATTTCTTGTGTGGTAAACAATCTTTGACCAGTTAGGCGACTAACGTAGACTCGTTTTCTTGATGAATAGCCGTCTCCTGAAAACTTTATCATTAAAATTAACGCCATTTTCCCAAAATTAGGAGATTAAGATAAGCCTAAGGTAAATTGCATAGTAATCGTCTTTAATACTGCATATTACTGTCTCCCGTCTTTTCCGTCTCTCTGGCTGGATGTGTTAGACTCATAATCGTATTGCTGACATAACCTAAGTGGATCCCGTCTCAGGTCGTAGCCTATGCTTCCTTCAGGATTTCGAAATGACATGCGTTGCCCACTTCTTTCACTCTGCGAGCAGAGTAAACTCAGATAGGATAACATTACCGACGAAGACAAGGGGCATTGAAATGGCCATTTCTGGCTTATTAGCTGTTGTGGAACACCTGGAGCTCGAACCCGCGACTTGTTGGTTAGAAATCAAAAGCCCCTAACCACTAAGGCAGGGGCTCGTTGTCCTGTTATTCTATTACGCACCGCTGTGCGGCTGCTGGTTGGGATCGAGAGAGGGAGCCCCAAAAGAGAACGGGACGAGTGCGTTCCGCAAAAGCGGTCGGTGAGCGTCCCGCCACCATAAACTCAGATAGTTCCGATTGGGTTCGAAGCTAGTGAACACGTTTGACCATGGAAGGGAACGTGCATTTTCAACCTAAAAAATTTTCACTGCGAAAAACTACTGGGTCTGGCGATATTGAAATGTAGAATTCAGTGACTCCTTTGGGTTATCTTTAGAGACAAACAGAATTCCAAAATGTTGCATGCTTTGTCAATCGTTGCGATTCCATTTATGATAACTAGCAAATCACTTTTTCCCGTTTATCGAAATAGCACCCAACATATACAACAAACTATAATTTTTTGGGGAGGGAGCGCGTGAACTGCGCTGCAAACGACTCGCTAGTTTCTTTTCAAACGGCATGTCTTCCATTTCTTTGTCTCAAAGTGAATATTAATTTGTAGGTCCAGATAAGCCGACTTAACACGGAATCATGTCACATGCATCGAGAAGAACTTGCTACAAAAAGTAACGCAGAACCCAAAATTGCTCTACAGCTACCTCCGACGAAGTACAAGGAACAGGCATCAAATCCCCTTGATAAAGACTACTGATGGCGTTGAGATCGCTGATAGTAGGGATAAAGCTGCGTATTTTTCGCGGTTTTTCCAATCAGTCTACACAAACGAGGCAAGGTTCCTTCCTCCCTCCACAGAAGAACTGCCGACTCCAAGCGTCAGCGATATACTCTTCTCAGAAGGCATTGTCCGAAGAGAATTAGAGGCATTGAACGAATCGAAGTCGCCAGGACCAGACGAGATTCCATCCAAGCTTCTGAAGGAACTTGCTAGTGAGCTCTCTGTGCCTTTGTCGATGCTCTTTCAAACGTCATTTGACACTGGAACACTTCTTGTCGATTGGAAGCTGGCGCATATTACTCCGCTACACAAAGGAGGTAACAGGGCAGCGACGACAAATTACAGGCCCATAAGCTTGACGTGCATTCTCTGCAAAGTTATGGAAAGGATCATAAAGACTGAACTGATGCAATTCCTGGAAGTTCACGGCCTGCTATCGAAATGCCAACATGGGTTCCGAAAAGGAAGATCCTGCACGACAAACCTGCTGCAATCTCTCCAGAGCTGGACCCGAGCTCTCGACGACAGGCACGCGGTCCAAATAGCCTTCATCGACTTCCAGAAGGCGTTCGACACTGTGCCACACCAAAGGCTCTTACATAAGCTGAAAAAAATAGGGATCGGTGCCAACTTCCTTAAATGGATCGAAAACTTCCTTGTGGGTCAACACCAGGTTGTGTGCATCGGTCGGGGAAAATCAGATCCGGCTATGGTCCATAGTGGTGTCCCCCAGGGTTCAGTACTGGGACCCATTTTGTTCCTAATCTACGTGGACGATGCCGCAAGAGATTTAGACTGTGAAGTAGCAGTGTTTGCGGATGACATAAAGATATGGAGTGTAATTCGTGGTCCTGCCGATGAAGACAGACTGCAGATGAACCTAAATCGGTTGGAGGAGTGGTCAAACCGTTGGCTCCTGCGGTTCAACGTTGCCAAATGTAGCATACTTCGCCTAGGCAACACAGCCAGATCCGCCAGCACAAGAGGCTACTTTCCGGGCGGTGCAGCCCTACAAGAGGTCGAAGCCCAAAGGGACCTCGGTGTGCTGACGACGAGTTCCCTAAAACCATCCGCCCACTGTTCGAGGGTGGCAAAAAGCGCAATGTCCGTACTGTAGGCCATCAAGCGTGCGTTTATGGACTTTGACGAAGAAGCTTTCTCTAAGACATTCGGAACATTCGTCCGGCCGCATTTAGAGTACGGCATACAAGCTTGGAGGCCGTGGGCTGTTGAGGATCAAAACTGCCTCGAAAGAGTCCAGAGGAGAGCCACGAAGATGGTTAGGGGTCAAAGCTCCTTTCCTTATTCAACCCGCCTAGTAAATCTGAACCTCTTTCCTTTGAGTTACAGGCAACTTCGCGGCGATCTCTTGCAAGCCTTCCGCATTGTAAAGGGGTTGGATTGCAGTCTGGCCTTTGAGGACTTATTGAATTTGCTACCACGACCAACCTCCGAGGTCATCCGTTAAAACTGCGCACTCAGCAGGCACGGCTGGATGCGCGGAAGTTCTCCTTCTCGGTTCGGGTGGTCAAACCATGGAATGAGCTTCCCGCAGATGTTGTGATGTCACCATCTATACAAATTTTTAAGAAGAATCTGGACATATTTATGTTCCGAAATGACCAAGAGCGATGAGAAGTCGAGCTCACCCCTGTAACTCCTTCTCATTTTGTCCCACCATTTTGGGCGTGTTCGAACTATTTCAGCCCAGAACATCTATCTGCACACCACACATTTTTTACGTTGCAAATAGGGTACTCAAAGGCTTACGCCTATTTCTTTCAATAAACTGGACTGAACATCCTCCACAGCCCACTATTTTCTCGCACTCCTGTGAGTTTATCTCCGAAGTGAAACACGAACAGGTCGTTTCGATATTATGTCCTTTTCTCCCAGGGCTGCCTGCGTCGTCCCGAGGAACAACGGTTCTCAGCGGCGTACACAGTCCACCGAGCCTCCTGGGACTCTCAGCCCCATTTGAAAAACGTCGCTATGCGCCCGACGAGCTCCTCTGTTCCCCACCCCTATCTGTCTCAGTGACCTACCAGAATTTATTTCTCTTATTCCCGTCCGGGGCCTCCTGCACAGAATGCATGTGTGAACGCCGAAGTTTCCATTGAACGGCTGGACAGCACTTACATGCCGGGGGAAGGGTGCGGCTATCACGAGAGTCCCGAACACGATCACAGACATCTTCGGGTGAGTCACGCCAGTGGTCTATCGCCTCCGTCGCCTAGTCAACAC
>CACRXP010000346.1:246364-266318 GCA_902702965.1 Spirometra erinaceieuropaei | reverse complement strand
CCGCTTCCTTTTGGGAGGTTGTCGGTCGCACTGTACTTAAATTTGCAATTAGAACCTACCGGATGCGTCGTCACAACTCCTAGTATTATTGAGGTGTGTTTAAAACACATGGGTTTGGAGAAAACTCCTCGTTTGCCTGACAGCTGCCACGAATGCGACAGCATCCTTTGCTATAAACAACTGACGTCCCTTCCAGTGGCAGTCTGTTTTTCGACCTTATCACTTGGCTTCGGACGGTTACCTCTAGCCTGCTTGTAGCGTCGATGTTCGATAGTATGAGAGAGCGATTGACGGCTTCCAGAAAGCTCTTGACCGTGGGAGCGTCCGTCAAATTTTGGATATTGTGCGGTCTGGTTTCTCATTTCATTTCGACTTCGTAGCTAACCAATCAGTCAAAATATCTGCTGAAGATGCAGAAATTTGTCAACCCTGTCTGCTGTTTCATTACAGTGCGTCTGAACTCGTTTTTGAGGGATGCCCAAACAAATTTTGCTGTGGTTGGTGGGGTGGTTGCTTTTATATTTCAGTATATTACTATGGATAAGATGAAATACAAACACTTTCGGACTCAACATACTTAGGACGTTGCCTAGTGACCAAGATATTCGAAGCACAGTTAGATGCTTATTCGATTTCTAGTTGTCACAACTTATCATTGTTTAGAATAAATGCATTTTTTTCGGTTTTAAAGTCCCCAAGATTCTCAGTTTCCAGCGTATAAAGGTGGTACTGGTACCTTCGTTTTCTACTTTAAAGATTCCGTTTGCCAGACAGCATTGTAGCCTTCTTTCTCTCTGACCCTTAACGTCTTCTGTCCATTCTGAAAGTTTAAAAAACTGTCGGACTCCAATTTAAAGTGATTCAACTTGCTGTTAATCTGAACAGCGTGGCAGTTTGAATCACTTGTTCACAGTACTCAATCTGCTATACAAATTTCTTTGTCCCTGTGCAACTTGTTAGTGAAAATCTGGAGTAACTGATTGTGCATCGACTTATTGGTGTCCGCTCACTTTATGTGAATATCTCCATCGAGTTGAACCACTATAAAAAAAAACAGCTTGAATCTATTCTCACCCGTTCATTGAAAAAGTGATTGTCAATATAAGGAGGACGCTAATTTTAGGTGGTAGCCGAAAATAGAGCATTTATTTTATTTGTCTGACACTGTTGATATGGCTAAGTGGCCCGGTTGTGGGCCCTCGTCATCCACATTAGTGATCGGGACCGTGACTTGGCGACTGCACGAATCACACATCATTTCATGGCTTATAGTCCAGCCGAATTCGTAGCACTGGAAGGCGAACGTGCAGACTGCTAACCCGAGAACCGAGGCCCAGGCGGTGTGTAGATCAGGTGATTTTTTCGAGGATTTCGGCTCTTTTGAAACTTCTTTCCTAGTGAGCGGCAGGTTGAACTGGCGTCATCCCTGCCCATTTTTGTAACAGGTCGGCCACTCGGAGTCTGGTTTATCTTTCCATCTCACACAGGAGGGTGCTCTGCCAGCAACTGCATCAGATATCATAACTTACTCTGAAAGTTACGTGACGGAACAGTGCGAATTTCGGAATTATTACACGGGCTCATCTGTGCCGTTAGCAATGAATGGTCGGAGAAGGCAACTAGGTAAATGCGGGGCCTAATAAACGTACGGGGTATGCTTATCTCTTCAGTTCATTGTTGTTCACGTCTTACTTCCCGTTTTTACTTATACCATATGGCAAGGCTGGATAGAGAACCATTCGCCTTTAGTAATCATCGGATACCCTGTGCCTTGGTTTTGCTGAATTACTCTTTGTTTCACTGGGATTTCTTAGCAAGTAGTTCTCATATAGCTTCGCGCGAAGATATTTGGGTCGTTACTGCTGAAATTGCATAACTAGTTCCTTTTTTGATTGCCTTGGGTTTCAGATCGCTCAGAAATTTGCCACATTGGAGGGCATTAAGGAAGACGACTTGTTGTGGCCTTGAACTTAATGATATACTGGCCCATAAACACGTCTTTCGCTTACCTATGGGCTACATATTTCTCTCTTACCGCATTTACCTGGGTCAGAACTATACAATTAATACCATTCAAAAGTTAGATATATCCTATTATCAAAGGTGTACGTGTATATACAAACTGACATAAGGGGGTCTCACAGAATTTGCAATCTTATAAATCTATTTGTCAAGTGAAATATGCTTCTTAGTAGTTGAAAATAATTTTGAAAAAGTGATTTCCACCTATACTTTCTCACCAAATAATTAGGGGTCTTTTGTTCAGATCGTTTCTTTACCGTATTTCCCATCCAGTTAACTGCTGTCCGCCACGAGTTTCTTGCACTGATGCTGCCTATCACGGACTTCTGATTGCAGCATGATGTAGATTCATATGGTTGTATTTGGGGACTCCCTAAACTGCAGAAGATGGCACACACGCAATCCTTAAGAAGCAGGGTCGGGATGACGGGAAGTCAAATTTGTCCGTTACAGCTGCCATGTTTTGGACGGCGAATGGACAGAATGTTGTGGTTAATTGATGAAATGTGCTGTAAGTCTCAACCTAGCGTAACCTTTCCAAACACTACCACCTGTTCCGCCAATAGGAACTTATATAGAATGGCATATGCTTTTAAAGAGAAAGGGCTAGGTCGGCCTTGGTTGAGTTAAAAGCCGCTAATCAATCCAAATGCTGTTTTTGACGTTGTTGGCGGAAAGGGATCCGTAGATAATGAAAAAATGGTTCTTAGACAGACAGAAAAACGTGATGCAGTATAGGACAAAGCTGATTTTGGACATCGCGTTGTGGCGTTCTTGTGTAAAACTCCTCCAAAATCATCACCAGCGCAGGAATAGCAGTCCTCGAGGTTGGAGTCCTGTTCAGTGCGGCTAGATGTCGTACTCGCTGTATTTACAATTACTGTTGGACCGTACATAGAAAAAGAAGAAGAAGAAGAAGAGGAGGAGAAAAAAAGAAGACAAGGAGCGCCGGAATGAAGCAAAAACATGAACCACCTCTAACATCCACATTGCCTCTCAGGTACTATAGACACCAACCTTTCAGAAAAGAGAAACAGTGAGCACCCAAGGATTGCTGCGCACTGGTGCGCAAATCGACATTTTTGTCTAACAGAACAAGACCAGCGGCCTTCTCGGTGACCAACAACTTCAGAGAGCTTGCACGACCAAAAATATGACAAAGTTGATTTACGACATGAGTAGAAATCTGGTAAACTTCGGACCCAACGGAACAATCTCCAAAAGCGACTGATTTTCAATGATACCCGCTGACTCCGCTATTGCATGTTTCATGGTTTGCAAAAAGTGCGTAAAAATGCGCTCGATTCAGGTCAATTGTCTTGCTACGTGGGGTCCCCATGACAGTTTTTTACAAAAAGAATGTTTGGTCGTCTCAAGCCTGTGCCCGAAGTTTCACCAACAACAGTAGCATTCACCATTAGATTCCTTGAACATATAAAAGTCGGAATTTGGGGTTGCGCGAATAAATGGAAACTTCGGTGTCGTCTCCTTCCATTCCACAAAAGCTGCTGTTAAAAACAATGATCGAACTTCTACCTGAACGTTGCGGCATGGGTTCAAGCCTTAAAATCCGATCACCTCGTTGAACTTCAACTACAGTACCTAGAGACCTACCTTACTGTTGGCAGATAGGTGCGTTAAAAATGCGAGGGCACTCCAATGGACTGTCCTATCCGCGGTTTGGATCGCAAGAGTCACCCTTCTACCCACAGAACATTGGGTGATCGCCAACCGTCAATCACGGTTCCGAACTAGTTATGTTCGGTACACGCCCACCGTTGTCACAAACTCGTATTTAAAACCTTCAGCAACCGCAAACTGAAAACCACAGTGTTCAGGAAATCCACAAAAATCCGGAAGACGCGTCCCTCCAACGACAACCCTCCCGTCTCAAAAGGGCAGTTCTGTTCGCACTGTTCGCCAAAGGGTAAGAACACACTACGGCACACCAGCAGACCAAAGCAGCTGACTAAGTATATCTCCTTAACCTTTCCAGGATATACAGATGCCCAAGCAAATCGTCGAGCCAAATAAGCGTCCAAAGATCAGTGCCTCGAAGTCATCATGATTATATCCTATGCCAAAGTAGACCCAGGGGGTGGCTTTTCAATTGGTGCTTCTCGAAGATGTAGGCAAGACCCATAGGTGCCGGATCATAATTTTTCGCTGTGCACTAAAACCTGGGAATGTTGATAGAAGCGAACAGGCGAGTTCCAGGTAGCAGTTCAGAAGACGAAGGTGTGATCACTGGAACAAGAAGTTTATTGTCCTGACGTTTCGGACTCTCCCACGAATCCATCATCAGAGACATTCGCAGATAAAGGTCTGCGACTGTGTCTGATGGTGGATTCGTGTGAGAGTCCGAAACGTCAGGCCAATAAATTTCTTGTTCCAGTGATCACACCTTCGTCTTCTGAACCTGAGAATATATCGCTTCTTGGTGAAACCTCAACAGTTCCATACAGATACGTAGACCGTGACTGCGTCCGAGAAACCGGTCGGACATTTCCGATCGAGCGCATGTATACCAGACCCAAAACCTAAAGTCGTGGCGCATGATTGAGAAACTGGTCGACTTTTTGACTTCTAAGAGATGATTATCCTAGGCTTAGGCAGTTGGTAGGCCGATTGACTTAAATCTGAGGCGTGGTTTTCAGATTACAACCCAATTAACAGCGGCATCGACCGTTCTCCAGTTTGAATTTCGGTCTAATGTTTGTGCCATCAAAGCTTTGGTAGTGGACAGATGACTAAAGCTCTTCGAAACGCCTGCTTCTTGGTAGAATTCCTCCACAGGCCTACAAGTTCTCCTCGAATTATCACTCTACGTAAATGCTGAGAATCAAGTTAGGGGAATGGACGTCCGTCAGCCTATCTTTATTGCAGGAGGGAATATTTATGATATCCTTTTACCTGGGAGTCCCAATTTGGAGATCTCGCAGACGGTTGCATGGCGGCTGACAAGCAATACTCGAGAAGCGTTGTCGACAAAGATAAGGAAGACTGAAATGACCATCCCAGGCTTATTTGTTGTCACTAGGGCGTCAGACTGCAGTCGCAGGTAAAGAAGACGCGTGATTTAGACCGGCATCAGTTGGTTAGCGAACACATAAGTTAACACTAATGCAGTTGGATCAGGGAACCACATCCCAGTCGACTGAGGTCAGGCATATTGAAAGTCACGCTGGAGAGGCCTTTATCGGGCCATTCAAAATCCAAGACAAAATACAGGTGATTATACTTTGACTCAAGTGCTCGTTAATTAAGTGACCTGCATTAAACTCTCGAGTCTGCCGTTTGAGTCCAGCTGTTCATTTACTCCAGCTGAGCCACAAACTGCCATTCAAGTCTCTTTTTTATTTGTTAGCAAAAAATCTAGGTTACGACCAAAAGTTTTCATGACCAAAGTTGTCTTAAGGGCTAAACAACAACCGGCAGGCGTTTGGGCAGAAAGTCATGACACTGTACTCTGCGAGGTTATTGTCTACAGTCACCGAATTGCCGTTTGCACTATTGTCTTATTTCTACAGAAGATTTATCAACAACACCGACGACATTGCACTCATAAGCAGTCATACAGAAATGAACATCGCAGCAAGACAAGGGAGGGAAAATTAGAATGCGCTGAGAGTTTGTTCTGGTGAGTTCAGTAGCCACGGGAACCCAAATGACTATTCCTATTCGTCATATTCCAACGGCTTTGCTCACCTTCAGTTGCAGCTGTTATGTAGCCATCTTGTGAAAACAACTTCACATGACATTAACCGTTAGCATCCACATAGCCTATGTGGATGTTCTCATTAAGCAATATTTAAAAGTGAACCAATAGAGGATCCACATATTTCTGCTCCCAAGAAGGCTTAGCTAGCAAGACTGTGAAAGATAATTTCGTCCCATAGTTTAGCCGTTTTACTGACTTTGAGGAGATTCCGATCATTATGTCAGAAAGAGCATCAGAAGAAGCCCTCATCTGTGTGAAATGTTTTGCAGAACCTACCGTCTATGAGACCAGAACCTGATGAACAACTTCTGGAAACTTTAACTACCACTACCAATGGCTGACTTAGAGTCGAATTTTATAAATGCGATGATCTAGATATTTCAACACTGTTAGGAACCGTGCGCAAGTTCTGCCCCTCCACTGACTCATTTCTTACGACTGAAGTTGGTGGGTGCGAGAGATGGACCGGCTGGAACATGACAACATGTGAGAGGCATCATGACACTGAAGAAGAGTAAGGATAAGGGGGGGGGGACAGGGAACGTGACGTCTGCGCAGAGTGGCACGGTTCATCTGTTAACCTCCCCCACTCCCCCAGCCCCCCCCCCCCTCCACAAGCCACCATTCCCCCAGGGGTCCCAATTTCCTTCCCTCCTGTCTCAATCCCCGGAATAGATCCGGTCGGATAGCCTTTCTGCATTCGGAAAGGGGCAGAAGTGAACGAACAGCGTGACAGGATAAAGACAACAGATTGGCTCCCCTGTTAACGCCATATGTGGATCAAAGTACGGCATGCGTTAAACAAGGGACACCTGGATCTGATGGCAACAGTCTGCTTAGCGAGTTAACCCGAACAGCTGGTGAAGACTTTCAATGACTTCGGGCGCACACGCACGAGGGAAAATCGGCAGCCAGCGAGGAATGGGTTGCCCCCTCTAGTAAGACTTTAACCTAAGCAAACATGGACACTATAGCTAGGTTGGGTAGAATGGCCCTAACAATAATTTAAAATGTAGAACTCCACTGCATCGAAGGTTCTGGAGGACGGAACGCGAATTTGCGGTCAAACCAAAGACGTAAAAACTTCAGTAAGTCGGAAGAATGCGACAAAATCATAATCATTCTATCTACGCGTTTGCTTTTGGATATTGGTAAGACGGTCGCCTGTAATCTCAAAAATAGGCAACGCTTATCGGAGTTTCCGAAAAGCAAATGGTAGGCTCGTCACTTATAGGGCCGAGTACCGGGAGTTTCCGAATTTTCCCTACTTTTAGGGGTCTGAGTAAAGCGCAGTCGAGGCGGGAGCGAAACAACCTCTGCTGCAATTTGTCGGTTTGCGATTCTAGTTTAAATTCTGTATCCATAGATTCTCAAACGCCTGAGATAATGTATTTGGAAAACAGGGCCAATTGAGGGTTTCCACTTGCGTCCGTTTAGGGCTTACTAGGTTGAAGTAGGCAAGAACGGCAGGATTTATTGGTACCAAAAAATTTCGCGACTGCTCTTCAGCTGCTTCAAAGCTTACTAGGTTGTTATTAGCAGGTTTTGCTTACCATTGCAAGTTCGTCATATAAGAATTCCCCCTTAACTTGCAAATGGCTCGACCAACCTTCTTCTTAACTTTTGCAGTCTTTCCTCCACTAAGATTCTGTAGGAATTTCCGCTATGTTGAGTCACGAAATTTGGCGGCTGTTAAGGTGAAAAACTGCTCCTCCATGAAAAGGTTGTCAGACTGTAGAGTCGAAGTGAACGGCGCATCACAAGAAGCATTCAGTAGCAGGCACACGCTTGCATAATGAACAGGGTACTACTACAAGGTAGGCTTATCTCCATCGACTGAATTGTCTAATCCACATCACTGATAGTTTATGAAACCTTTGGAACAGCTTAGGAATATATTTAACTGCCAGTCAAACCCGTTTGAGTTGTTGTTGGAAAGAATTTTAGGAAATATAGCGATCATCCGGGCGATTTCAAAGTTAGAATGCACAAAAGGTTGGAAAAAAGATTATGGTGGCAGTTAATTTGTTAGCATAGAGGACAAATCCGTCCATACCACCTTTCTCTCGCCTAGTGCTCATTGGTTCTAACTAGTCATAGTTGCAACAGTCGCTCGACAATTTTTATCCATGGTTGCAAAAGATTCGACAGCTGTCGTTCATCGCATCAACGATTTTTCCATGCCACCTCCCTAAACCTTATGATGATGACTGACTTCGCTTGGGACTTTTCCTAAATACCCAACTTTGGGCAAGTGCTCGTCGAAATCTATACTTTTTATCATCTCCATGCGCTCCCGCATCAGTGGATGGAACAATATGTATGTCCTGTTTCTTTTCCTTTTCATTTTTTCGCCTTTTGCTGTCCTGTCGGCCATTTACAAATATGGGGGGACGATCTAGCATCTCAGAATTTGCTCAAACATTCCGGTATTTTCCGCTGTTCTCGGCGTTTTTGATATCCCCGTATTTTCCTTGATCAGTTTAGGCAGTAAATGATGCGGTGCATTCATCATTCTCACTTTCTGCCTAGGTGATACTCTAAGGAATATCAAACCAGAAATTGCTCAAAAGGTCTAGAGGCATTATGGTTAAACACGATTACCGGTATAAATCAAAACAGTTTCGCGGAATATACCGATTAATACTAGGTCTCGACCTCAAATTCGGAGTTTTTCAACTTGACGTTTGGTCACTACCAGCCGCCTCTTCCTCTTAGTCTATGGATAGCCCAATCAGCGAATAAAACAAGTACGTCGGCTAATGCCATACGGTATATAACTAGTCAGCGGTACACATGCTTAAGAGTTACTTCTCAGAGAACTGTCACATCCATTCAGATTGGCAATGTTGAGAGACCCGGGTTGATAATTTGAAGAAGAAGAAGAAGAAGATGGGCCCTCCGGAACAGGTTTATTTAGATGCCGACGTTTCAAAGAGCTCGGTCGGCTCTGCATTGTCCAAGCGTAAAATGCACTTACTCGATCAGAAATTTCAAGTGGTATATTGTGTTGGTCGGCCTCATGCCGATCGATTTTTCTCTCCTCTCGCTGCCTCGGTCTCTCGGGTGATGGTTGACGGGCGTTTTGCCTGCGTGCCTTGTGAGTCACTACTCCGTCGAGGGGAGCTGATTGAACCTTTGTCGGGAGACGCTCCTGTGGGTTCCTCTCTATCAGGCCTAAACGCTGAGCACCTAATGAAACTACTGAACTTGGCTGACCCCGATATCCAATTTACGATGGAAGCAGAAGCAAACAACCAACTGCTCTTCCTTGACGTGCCTGTGTGCCGGTGTACAACTGGACAACTGCAAACCACAGTAGTCCGAAAATCCACTGGCACGAAACAGATCCTACACTTCAACAGCAACCATCCTCTGTCTCACAAACGTAGTTGTGTCCGCACTCTATTCCAAAGAGTCGAAACGCCCTTCAGCACGCCAGAAGATAAAATAGCCAAACGATTATACCTTCAGAACTTATTTGCAGCCAATGGTTATCCCAGACATTTCATCGAGAGAAGCAGACGTTGGGCGCCCAGAAGACCTCCAAATGAGCAGCAACCCGAAGTCTGGGTGGCCATTCCCTACGCTAAAGGGGTCTCTGACGCGGTCTCTCGACTGTTATAACCAGCCAGAGTAGGCATAGCCCACCGAACCCAGACAACAATTCGACATCGACTGATGCTACCTAAGGACCCATTGCCACCTGCCGAAACCTCAGGAGTAATCTACGAAATAAATTGCAATGAGAACGACTGCAATTATGTGGGAGAAACCGAGCAGAAATTGCAGACTCGCCTACAAGAGCAGAAATCGGCCATTAGGAGGTTAGACTCTAACTCTCAACTAGCAACACACATTGGGGGAACTGGGCATGCTTTCGATCTCCAGAGTGCTAGCATTCTATGCTGGGGCAATACAAAATCAGAACGGCTAACTCTCGAGGCGTGGTTCCCCGATGCCCACTCCATCAACAGGCATCTGGACTTTCCTGCAGCTTACAAAGTCCTACGTCATCACAACTGTAGAGCTCAGGACCAAACAACCGCACCGCACTTAAGAAGGCCGTACGGAAATAGCCCGACGGCAAGTTTACTCGGTGAGGCAGAACAAGAACCGCCAGACCGACCTCCCGACGAAGGTTCAGGTTTAACAGTAGTAGACAATCATCCAAACAAGTGTTGTCTCCTTTCACCTTAAACAGTGTTTCTATTTTCTGAAAAATTCAACTGGCTACGCGCATTCCTGCAAACGAAACAGATTTGGCGAAAAGATAACAGGATTCGGGAAAAAATGTTCGCTGTTTTTCATCATACGGTGGGTTATAGCAAATTTCAACTGCCCCACCTTTATCAAGACAAATTCCTCTGAATTTATTCAGTGTAGCTAGTTGAGTTCTGCTATGCCTGACTAGCCACATCATTGAAAAGATGTATTTCTCGTTTTAGCGATAGTGCCTCAAATTCAGCAGACGTGGACGAAGTTTCTTTCAGAAAACCCACCAACACATCAGCTTGTTTCACTAGAGACTTAAATGGCGAGCGGAGTGGACTTCCTAATACTTTCAGCGTGCTCCAGTCGAAAAAAATCGTCAATGTCAACTCTTTTGAATATTCGGAAGATCCTGCACATATACACAGTGACATTACTCCAGCAGCGGACACAAAGTGTTCATCCAGCCTTACGAATGACTATTACCAATGGGAAGTTACTTGCTGTCAAGGCGACTTTGTATATCCTGAGGGTGCACTCAACTGCTGTGGCAAGTATCCGACGATCTGTCAATCCGAAATTTTACCTGAACCTCCGATAACTGACAGAGCAGAAGGCATTCACATTTACCATGAAGCCCTTGATCCTTTGAGAAGTTTTGAACGTAAATCGGTCCTCTTTGGACAGTTGGAAATTTCAAACTCACCAAACTCCTCAGACTATTCAGTGAGTCTATCCACACAGTATTCGACAGAATACCTGAACATGAACCCAGATGGGTTTCCTTAATAGCTTATGAGTATGAAAAATGTATACATGCACTTGCTGTCCTTCTAGCAGTGGCGGACATGATTCCAACTGCCTTTCATAAACTTTTGAAAACACTTCGGGAAAATTAAACAATAAATTTTTTTACTTATGCTCCATCTCTTATGTGATGTTCAAGCGGGTACTTCACAGCAGAGTGCATCCTCACCGTGAAATCACATCTGAGCTTACAATTGTCTACAGAGGTAAGGCTAAGGAAAATGTGGACTGGAACTCTGGCCGAGCGCCTTAGTGCACGTTGCAGACAATGGAGGTCACCGCTACCCCATGATGTGGACCTAGCAGTGGTGGCTTCCACGCGAAATCGTTTATGGTGAAGCAGACTTGCGACGCATCTATCGTAAATCTCTCCTTCCATACCCACCGTACTCCGATAGGGAAATAAAGTCATTACAACCAGAGGTGGGTGTGGGTGCAGTGGTTGTCAAAGCTAAACAGCCTATCTGCGCATGCCACACCCGACCTTGTTCTCACTTCGTGTACTGACATATATTTAGGAAATCCATCGATCCCACATAAGGGAGAATGTAGTGATGATCATATTCGGAAGGAATCATTGCAGTCTGCCCTTCAATTCTGGAACGAATCAAGTTACCACTTCAGCTGGTAACCCCCCAAGATACAAGGTTTACTCCAGTGAGGTATGCACTAATTTACCCTTAGGAGGGACACCCAAATGTCTATCTCATTCCCTCTTTTCCAACTCAAAACATGGTCTGTCCTAATCTGGCTTATTGAGCATAAGATTGAGTGCGATGACTGAGAGAACCAAGCAGCCACTCTACGCGTGCGACGCACGAACCGGCGCCTTCCACGTATGTGCCGATGCACACAAGTGGCGACTTTCTTTCCACTAGCGAGATGTACACATTTTCATGTAACATTTGGCTCGATATACCGACATCGGCAAATCAAATCGAATACATTTTGCATGAAGTATATATGCTGTGCTCTATAATGGTCGTTCATATGCATTTAACCGGTTGCGATTATATGCAGCTTAGGGATGTGTGTCTGCACAGATAGGACGAAGTATTGCGACAGGAGTTTAGACTGTTATTTTACTAGACTTTAGCACGGAAGCGCATGTGCTCGGATATGCCCATTCTTTGGCCGAGTATGCAGATGAACAAGTGAGACGAGAATGACGGTTGCATTTCAGGACTCCTGGTACTGGTTCACCGGTTTCAGTATGATCAATTCATAGATAGCCGACCAGAACCACGCCTCATTCGACGTTGCAGTCAAAATGTGGACAGACCGGAACTTCGTCCGCACTGCTAATAGAAGCGGAAATGGTGGTTATGGCGGGCAGAACGGCAAGAATGTCCTCGCTGACGATGCTGGTAGTGGTGGTCTTTTGTGAGATGTGAAAGTCGGCCGTGCAGACACGTAGCAGAATCCGAGGCAGGGTGTTCAATGAGGCTAACCGTGTCCAGGATCTCCGTTGACAATGTGGGTATGATGGCTAGTGCCGTGGTGTTAGGCAGTTGCGTGCATCTCTTTTCGCCGCGGCTGAGGATATTTGGCTAGTTGCGAATACGGCTGCTGTTGACTTAACTGCAACATACCGCACCTGCGGATCCAGTGTGAGGCATTCCAAGTTTCAGTGTTGATTTGCAGGGGCTTGAGAGAGGTCCTCATAACGTTATTATATCGTCGTCTTTGCCTGATTTGTTTACGAGCGTTTGCAGCAATTTCACCATAAAATAACCACCTGGGCAGGTGTTGTCCATCCATTCTCGCGACAAAACCGTCTCAAAGCAGTTACTTCTGCTTCAGCATGGCGTAGATACTGGGAATGCCTCGGTTTCTGGCATCCTTTCTTGTCAGTTCCACTTCACTATTCTACGGGGTATGTGGTTGGCAAATATACTGGAAGGTGGCCTGGGCTTTTTATGTAACCGTCTGTGAGAAATTGGTCATGCCTAAAAGCCTATCACAAAAATATAGAAGAACGTTTGTCAAAAACGGACGTGAAGAGATTAAACAAAAGGAAATAATAATTATTTTGTTATAAGTCAAAGCATCTACGGTTAAGTCTCGAATCCAGTGAGGAGGTTTGTACAGATGCCACTTCGTATTTATAGTGATGATGATTTGGGCGGAACAGGACCGCCTCGTTGATGAGAGCTTATGAGGATTCGAGAAGTCTCGCCACTGCACGACCAAAGCGCAGTAAATGTAGCTGACTGTAGAAGCAGCCGGCAAGGTTGCGAGACAGAAGCACCCGCAGTTACGTGTGTCGTAAGGTCAATTCGCAGAAGTGGGGACATGGATGCGTGGAACGCTGACATCAAGATTAAATAGAGCAGACAGTAGCACAGACCGCGGTAATCATCATTGTGTCAAACGACATGTACCAAGCCGAAAGTCGGAGGCGTAAGGTTGTTGGCAAAGTCCTGTGAGAATTTCGTATACTCATCATATTGTTATCGGAAATAGAGAATCTGCCCAAAACAGGCTTTATTTCTTCCAATTTTGCCTCCCTGAAATTATGTAAAAAGTGCTGTATCCTGTTTCCTCCTTTTCATCTCCACTCCATCGGCGATTTCTCAGTTTAAAAAATGGAACCAGCTGTCCTTAAACAGCAAATTTTCAAGCTCTCTAAGTTAAAAATCTATCCCCCCCCACACAAACACACACACACACACACACACGACGACAGTTCGACCGTCGATTTCGACTATGTCCACCGTGTGCCCCACAGCTGCAGCAGCGGTGGGAGCAGGGACGGTGACTTGCGCAGGGGTTTATAGTGCGGGTAGACTTGCGCTGCATCTACCTACACTCTCTCCTCCTCCCCCGCCTGGGCCCGGTGTCAAGACAGAGTCAAGAAGACCGGAGACGAGGGAGGCCGCAGGTGGATGGCTCGGACGGATCCTCACCTTGGCGTTCCACCACACCCCCTGGTCCACACAACAATAACCAGGATTTCAACCAACACAACAGAGATTTGGAGGCTGGCACGACCGAAGCCGCACCTAGGCGTGCCGCCAACGCCTGGCTCGGATCCCACGCTGTGGTGGGAATGCCAAAAAGGCCACATTAAAAAGGAGCCATTGCAGCCTGACTCTCAGACCGCCTCCAGTGAAGGAGGAGGTCCAAGGTACCCCGTCAGTTGGCAACCTTCCAAGCCACGACTTTTAGCGCACCGTGATAGCTTCAAGCGCGTCAGATTGATTATAGTGAGGAAAATGCGCTGAGTCGTCGACCTCACTCTCCCTTCCCATTCCCACGCCCCAGCCACTGTCCGAGCCGGTCAGTAGACTGGAGTGGGAAATGGGCGCGGTGGCTGACATGGTCGACTGACCATGCCTGCGCGCGCCACAGCACGACCTGGCCCCCCATACACACAAACACCAGGATTTCACACAACGGGGGTTGAACGGCGTGTCTCTCACTTGCGTGAGAGTGCCGTGGAAGGTGCTGCTTCAGCCCGTCCCCAGCCCACCAGTCCGCCACTCCACACAACACACACACACACGTGACGAACTGCGTGAACCGAGAGCGGGGCCTCAATCAGCAACCTTCCTATCCACGACGCTTGACGTGTCGGGATATTCTCGGACACAGTCACCCGTGCAGCCGAAGCCGCATGGGGACCGAGTCGAGATGCACACTTCCCACTTGGGTGGGAGGCGGCAGTTGAGTGCATGAGGTGTGTGGGCGTTGATGTCTGATGGGGTGATGGTTTTAGGAGGTGGGGAGTGAGGGAATGTGTGGTGTGACCAGCGGTTGTCTACCGCAGGTCGTCGTGGATGCGCATGTGGCCGAATAGACCCATGCGATGCGTGAAGGTGCGAGGGCAGTGTGGGCAGTGGAGGCGAGTGCGGTGGGTGTAGGTTGGTGCTTCAGGCACTGGTTCGCCAGTCTCTGTGCGATGGATTCGCAAGTGACCGACCAGGCCGATGCGTGAAGTGAAGGTGCGATCGCAGTGAGGGCAGATGTAGTCCTGGCCCTCAAGTCTGATGATGGAGGTTGCAGGGGTTGTGCCGGTTGTTGTGTCAGGTTCGGCTGTGGTGAGGTCGTGGGCGACAGACGCCGAAGCGGCCGTCGTTGTGGCAGTGATGGAGGAAGATGAGGAGGAAGGGGAGGAGTGAGGGGTGGTAAGGTCGGTGGCGTCGATGTCGGCTGGGGAGTGGTTAGTGGGTGCACAAGGTGGTGGATTGGGAGTGGGGCTCGGCGGGGTGGGTGTGTCAAGGCTGCGGTCAATTCCGCTCTCGTGGATGCGCATGTGGCCGAACAGGCCCATGCGGTGAGTGAAGGTGCCAGGGCATTGTGGGCAGTGGAGGCGAGTGCGGTGGGTGTAGGTTGGTGCTCTAGGCACTGGTTCACCAGTCTCTGTGCGATGGATTCGCAAGTGACCGACCAGCCGATGTGTGAGGTGAAGGTGCGGTCACAGTGAGGGCAGGTGTAGTCCTGATCCTCATCACTGGAATCGGGAGAGGTGGGGGTGGTTGTGGTTGTTGTGTCGTGGTTGGCGACGTGTGAGACGGCAGCCTGAACGGCCACCGCTGGGGCAGTGGAGGAGATGGAGGAGGATGGAAGTGGTGGTGCAGAAGGAGTGTCAGAGTTAGTTGGCGGAAGAGAGGACGAGGAAGAGGCGGGCGGGGGAACGATGGCTGGGGCAGTTCGAGAGGTGCAGTTGGTTCGAAGATGTCCAACAAGTCCGATTCGTGCCCGGAATGTCCGTTGACATCGAGGACATGTAGGGAGAGGTTGTGCGGCGGCGTTGCGTATTGGGCGGAGTTGTGATTTGCGGACTTCGCGTTTCATTTTGGCGGCGGCGATGCGGTTGGCTTCGTAGATAGCAGCGCCCGTCTTCACTGTTCTCCTCCATGTCGGACGATCGCGGGCGAGCTCTTCCCAGTTGGTCGGGTTGATGTGCAGGCGCTTCAGGGAGGACTTCAGGGTATCCTTGTAACGGCGAGTCTGTCCGCCTTGACAGCGAGAACCCGTCGCGATGTCTCCGTAGAACAGACTTTTGGGTAGTCGCTCGTCGTCCATGCGCACCAGATGGCCGCTCCAGCGCAGCTGCATTTGTCTCAGCATGAGGTAGATGCTTAGAATTCCCGTCCGTTCCAGCACTTCCGTGTCGGGGATTCGATCCTGCCAGTTCAGCCTCAGGATGCGGCGGAGACAGCTGAGGTGGAAGTGGTTCAGTCGGCGTGCCTGCCTCGTGTACACCGTCCATGTCTCCGCTCCATACAGTAGCGTCGGCAGGATGACGGCCTTGTACATCTTCAGCTTTGTGCTCAGTTAGAGACCATGGCGATTCCAGACTGTGCTTCGGAGGCGTCCGAAGGCTTGACTGGCTTTCGAGATTCTGTTGGCGACTTCGTCATCGATCTTGGTGTTCCGGGAGAGGGTACTGCCCAGGTACGGGAAGTTCTCCACCACTTGCAGTTGAGTCCCATTCACGTTGATTTGCGGCGGCGCGTTGGGGGCTGTGGCTGAGTTGGGAGGCGGCTGATGCATCACCACCGTCTTCTGCGTGTTGATAACCAGACCGAAGTTCTCGCAGGCGCCGGAGAATAGGTCCATGCTCCGTTGCATCTCCGCTTCGGAGGTGGTGTTCAGGGCGCAGTCGTCGGCGAAGAGGAGTTCGTGCACGGTGGCTGTGGATACACGCGATTGGAAGTTCATGCGCCGTTGATTTAGGAGATGACCATCGGTTCTATAGGCGATGCGGATTCCAGGGCGTTCGTCGCGGTAGGCGTCCATCAGCATGGCAGAGAACATAAGACTGAAGAGGGTAGGCGCCAGCACACAGCCCTGCGTCACTCCGTTGGTCACTGCGAATGCCTCTGAGACAGCTCCGTTGTCCGTGACTCGCGCCATCATACCGTCGTGCAGCTGACGCACCATCTGAGTGAATCGCTCCGGACAGCCGAATTTCTGCATGATCTTCCACAGTCCCCCACGATTCACCGTGTCGAAGGCTTTCGTCAGGTCCACGAAGGTAGAGTACAGGTGGGTCCGCATCTCCTGGCACTTCTCCTGAAGTTGACGGGCGGCGAAGATCATATCCGTGGTCCCACGATGACGACGGAAGCCGCATTGGCTTTCCGGCAGAAGGCCCTGTTCCAGATGGTTATTGAGGCGGTTGAGCAGGATGCGAGCGGAGATCTTCCCGGCGATGTTCAGTAGGGAGATGCCGCGGTGGTTGTCGCAGACTTGGCGATTCCCTTTTCGCTTGTATAGGTGCACGGTAGTTGCGTCCTTCAAATCTTGCGGGACTTCACCTTGACGCCACATCTCCTGGAAGAGCGCAGTCAGGTGAACCATCAGTTGGGGACCTCCGTGCTTGTAGACCTCAGCAGGGATTGAGTCCGATCCGGGTGCTTTCCCGCTGGAGAGCTGCTGCACGGCCCTGATCGTTTTCTGGAGAGATGGCGGGAGGTCGAGGTCCGCGTTGGTCTCCACTTGCGGCAAGCGGGCGATGGCGGCGTCGGAGATGGCGGAAGGGCGGTTGAGGACGCCTCGGAAGTGCTCGGCCCATCGCTGCAGGATTTGCGTCTTCTCAGTCAGGAGAGTGCTGCCGTCGGCGCTGAGGAGAGGAGCAGTGCCCTTCGTCGGCGGACCATAGACAGCTTTGATCGCAGAGAAGAAGTTCATCCATTCGTTTCGGTCCGCGTACCCTTGGATCTCCTCGGCCTTGCGAGCAGTCCAGGCGTCCTGCATCTCACGCAGTCGTTGCTGGAGTTGGCGGCGACTGCGGTAGAAGGCAGCTTTGGTGGCATCAGTGGGGTGGTCTGCGTAGGCTTTGTGTAGGCGGTTCTTCTCAGCGAGCAGATTGCTGATGACAGCGTCGTTGTCGTCGAACCAGTCCTGGTGTTGGCGACGTGCGCGACCGAGGACGGCGAGCGCCGTCGACTGGACCGTGTCTCGCAGTTGACACCAGCGGTTTTCCACGGAGGTGTTCTCGGCAGCGGCGGCGGCGGCGGCGGCGTCGTCGGCGGCGGCAGCGATAGGAAGGTTGTCTAGCCGTTGAGCTAGCTCGTTGCTGAAATGGAGACGGTGAGCAGGCAAAGACAACAAAGCAACATTCAGCTTACCTGGGGGTCGCTTACCTTGTGGTCTCCTGCGAGGCTGTAGGCGAATACGCATCTTCGAGATGACGAGGCGATGGTCGGTCCACCCGTCAGCACCCGCGATCGCCTTCGTCACCAGCACGTCCCGCTGATCTCGCCTCCGGACGAGGACATAGTCCAGCAGATGCCACTGGCGCGACCGAGGATGCCTCCAGGTGGCCTTCTCTCGCTCCGGCAGACAGAAGAACGTGTTCGTCAGGGTGAGGCGGTGTTCTGCGCAGGTGCGGAGAAGCAGCAGGCCGTTGTCGTTGGAGCCGCGGAGACCGTGGGGACCCAGCACTCCTCTCCAGGCAGTATGGTCTGTGCCGACGCGGGCGTTGAAGTCGCCAAGGACAATCAACCTGTCCGCCTTCGAAACAGTCGCCAAGATGGCGTGCAGGTCCTCATAGAATATGTCTCTGACGGCGTTGGGGCTGGTCATCGGCGGAGCGTAGGCGCTGATGATGGTGGCGAACTTGCCTCCTCGCCGGAGAGGCAGGCGGAGACTCATAAGGCGGTCGTTGATTCCCTGCGGCAAACAAGGCAGTCGTCCCACGATGTCGGTCCGGATGGCGAAGGCGACACCCGCGTCTCGTCGCTCTGCCCTGGGTCGACCACTCCAGAAGAAGGTGTAGCCGGCACCCACCTCCTCCAGTTGGCCTTGTTCGGAGAATCGGGTCTCGCTGAGTGCGGCGATGTCCACCTTGTAGCGCGCCAGTTCTCGTGCCACTAGCGCCGTCCTCCGTTCCGGTCGGTTGCTCCTCGGATTGTCTAAAAGGGAACGAACATTCCAGGCTGCCAGAGTGAGCGGGCTCACCCTGCCGGTCTGGTGACAGCGAGTGGGGCGACGGGAATAATGTGGAGAAGAAGATGACGAAGGAGAAGAATAGACAGAAGAATAGACAGAAGAATAGGCAGAGGAAGAGGTAGGATGAGGAGAAAGAGTATGGTTGTTGTTGTTAATGGTATTGTTGTTGTTTCTATTTTGAGTGTTTCGACCATGATTAGACGTCTGCGGCTCTGGCTAGCCTGGAGACGGCGTGGTGCCCAGCAATGTTTAGGCCACCTTTTCTAGGTCCTCCGCCGTAATGGGGACAGGCAGTGCCCCCCGAATCGGGCTGCCTGTGTGCCTGTTTGGCGCGACCGAATCCCACTATGGGGCCACGACTTTTTGTTTGTAGTGGAGAACGACCGCATATGCCGAGGTCCGCGGTCTCCGTCGGCGTAGGTGGGCGCGTCTCAGCGAAGGCGATGCGGGGACCCATCCCGGCAGCAGCTGTCCAACGGCGTACCAGGCAGAGCCTCGTCTCGGCGACGCCGGCGCATCGTTTCATCCGACCAAACGTCCAGCGGAGCCCGCAGTACACTGTGCACGCGGCACAAGCGCACAGCGCCCTCACCTGGTTTAGCCCGCCGGTCGAGGCGGTTGCCCGGGGTGTGGCCGCTGAGCAGAGCCCAGCTACGTGGAGCCACAGGTGAGAGTTAGGTGCCAGCAAATGGACGCTAGGCGTAGTCTCACCTGCGAGCAAGTGAGCGACCACCACGACCATCACGTGAACGCACCGCTGGACACCCTACACACCCAGACACACACACACACACACACACACACACACACACACACACACACACACACACACACACACACACCAGGATTTCACTCAACGGGGTTTGAACAGCAGATCTCGCTCTTGCGTGAGAGGGCCGTGGAAGGTGCTGTTTCAGCCCGTCTTTCATTCCACCAGTCCGCCACTCCACACAACACGCACACAATGGGACGGACTGCGCAGACCGCGTGGGGGCGTCAATCAGCAGCCTTTCTATCCACGACGTTTGACTTGTCGGGATAGTCTCAGTCTCAAGTCACCCGTGCAGTAGAAGCCGCACAGGGACCGAGTCGAGATGCACACTTCCCGCTTGCGTGGGAAGTGGCAGTTGGGTACTTGCGGTGGGTGAGTGTTGATGTATGGCGGGGTGGGGGGTGGTGAGGGAGGGAGGGAGGGTGTGATGGTGTGGTGCTGCCGGCGGTTGTCTACCGCAGGTGTTCGTGGATGCGCATGTGACCGAGTGGGCCCATGCGGTGCACGAAAGTGCG
>CACRXP010000346.1:197668-246189 GCA_902702965.1 Spirometra erinaceieuropaei | reverse complement strand
CCAGATTTAGTTGGCGGCGGAGAGGACGAGGAAGAGGCGGGCGGAGGACGATGGTTAGTACAGTTCGATAGGTGCAGTAGATCCGAAGATGTATAACAAGTCCGATTCGAGCCCGGAATGTCCGTTGACACGGAGGACACGTTCGAAGCGGTTGTGAGTCGGCGTTGCAGAGTGGACGCAGCTGTGATTTACTTGCTTCGAGGTTTACTTTGACCGCGGCGATGCGGTTGGCTTCATAGATCGCAGCGCCTGTCTTTGCTGTCCCCCTCCAGGTCGGTCGGTCGGTCGATGGCGAGCTCTTCCGAATTGGTCGGATTAATTTGCAGACGCTTCAGGGATGACTTCAGAGCATCCTTGTATAGGCGAATTTGGCCCCCTCGGTGACGAGAACCCGTGGAGGCGTCTCCGTAGAAGAGTCGTTTGGGTAGTCGCTCGTCGTCCATGCGCACCAGGTGGCTGCTCCAACGCAGCTGCATTTGTCTCAGCATGGTGTAGATGCTGAGGATTCCCGTCCGTTCCAGTGCATCAGTGTTTGGGATGCGATCCTGCCAACTCAGCCTCAGGATGCGACGAAGACAACTGAGGTGGAAGTAGTTCAGTCGGCGTGCCTGCTTTGTGTACACTGTCCAAGTCTCCGTTCCATACAGCAGCATCGGAAGGATGACGGCCTTGTACATCTTCAGCTTCGTGCTGAGTAAAAGACGATGACGATTCTCAACTGAACTTTTCCGCATTCTTGTTTTGACTTACGACAACTCGTGTTCCGATTTCGTTGCCGTTTGCTGTTGATAGTTCATAAATCGTCTTTGTGCGCTTGAATCCTTTTTAGTTAAGCGCTACAAACATTCGGGAATTAATTCTGACTCACACCTTGTCGGACATGTATTACTTTGAGCGACAAACGTTTTCGGCAAGGACCAGCTCCGAACATTTGAGATTTACTCATAAGGGAGCTCGCTTTCAGTAACAACCTTGTACTGAAGTGGATGTTAATTTTCTTGCGTCTGTGCAAAGATTCATCTTTTCTGTCCTTTTTTACCCTTTTCTCTGCCGCTGTTCGTAGATTAAACGTGGCATCGTCACTATGTGCTAAGTTTTTCTTGTATATACTACAAATTTGGAGTTTTAATTATTGCTTAGATTAAGTGTTTGACACGGTCTCAAAGTGCAAATGCCGAGTAAATTAAAACTATTTTATTGGACTGTCTAAGTAGGCGAACACAGATTGTATGCGACAATTAAAACAGTGGTTGGGGGCGTTGGACATCTAACTAACAGGTCGCGCGATCAAGCCCCAGGTGTTCCACACTCTGGGGGTGAGTGTAACTGGCTGGCCTCGGCTAATAAGGCAGAACTGGCCATTCCAGTCCCCCTTGTCTTTGTCGTTAATACCATTCTGCCCATATCATGCGCCACCGTGCGGCTGCTGGTTGGGCTCGAGAGAGCCCGCAAGGCACAATGGGAGGAGTGAGTTCCGTAGAAACGATCGTTGAGCGCCTGTCTACTAAAACAATTTCTTCAAAAAAGAATCGGTCGAAAACATGCACTAGTGATAAGACATATCGAAGTAAAGGCAAGCCTCCCCTATGTTTGAAATTTGGGCTGCGCGCCTCGACCTTTGCATTTGCAGTTGCTGGTTATATCAAAGGTATGACATGTCAGGATGGAGAAGCAACGCTTAAATGCCCGCTAAATAACAGTGGGGGACGAAGCGCTGTGTCCAAATGCAAGTAAAGGCCGTGGAAGCTGCCGACGCTGCAAGAGAAGGGAGTTGCGGCCAGTTGCAGAATGGGGGTCCGCAGTAAACAGGGAAATGCACTGGCTATTCCTACCGACAGTTCGACTGTCTTTCTCAACGATTTCCAGCGTGTGCTCCACAGCGAGCTGAGATCAGGGACGGTGACATGCGCGTGAACTAGTTTGCAGTGATAGCGGACTTGCGCTGCCTCTGCCGCACACCTTCCTACCCACCTGGGCCCAGTCTCAAGACACAGATGAGAAGACCGGAAGCGAGGTAGGGCGCAGGTGGATGGCACGGTCAAACCCGCATCCTGGCGTTCCACTTCACGCCCACTGATATGCACGGCAAATGACCGGAATTTTAACCAACAGGGACGGCAGGGGTCCAGTGTACGCGACGTCTGCCGGCGACTGGATCTGTCACCGCATACTGAAATGTTGCGTTTATTATGGTGTGCATTCCCATTACGCATGCCAGAGTCCAAAATGGCCCCCATACTGGTCCAGTGCATTTACCACGTGGCCCGTTTGGGGGGGGGGGGCGCACTCCCGCCGAGAAGCAGTTAAGCCAGCGCCATTCCAGACCCGCTTGGAAAGTGGTTTCTTCGTCCAAGCAACGCAAGCCAGTTCGCCGGGTGTTGCAATTCTTGTCTTTACGTTTCCGTTTCTGAAAAACCAGCAGTAATATTAAGAAACGACTTTGCAAATAATTTAAAAAGCACTCTAAATTTGTATGGTATATTTCCAAAAAGTGATCCAAATTTTTCCACGCTTGTTCGCGACGTCTGACAGAAGGTTTCCTCTTTTCCATTCAAATGAAAGTGTTTAAATGAAATGTTGCTTTGTCTACTGTTTGCACGTTCTTACAAGCAGACTCGAAACGTTGCGAAAGCAGTTTAAGAACCCATCTTATATGCTCATTATCGGATCATTCTAGAATCGCCTAGATATTTAAATTGCCTTCTAGAAGGCGTTTTTTCACTGTTTCGCTAAGTTCACCAACTTTTTCTGAAAGCTTCTAAGGCAACGGTTGGTTGTAGGACTCAAAGCGTCTTTTGCATACAAAAGACTGCCCATTATACTTGCATAAGGAGGTCGTACTGAATACTACTCTAGAAACAGACTTTTCGTTCCTTGTAGCCCTTCCGCCTTTGTTTGTCTGCAGCCATTGAGCTACCTTATAGTACACATTTTCCGTGCTGATTCCAATAACTTATTAGCCAACTTACTATTACAGCCTGCGCGGGCGTTATCCCTTCAGTTTACCATAACCTCGCATGAGTTAAGGTCAGAGAGTTGGGGAGCAATCGTATTGCCGCCGTCCACCATCGTAGATGTTACTCCTCAGCTTACCATTACCCACATGATCTAAGCTCAGAGTTGAGAAGCGATCGTATCTCTTTGGTCGTCCGTCGCAGGCGTTATTTTAAGATAAACAGCCGAGAAAACGATCATTTTGTTGCAGTCCCAATGTCTTTGGTATTACAAAACGGTTAGATTGTAATGGTTTTATGTTAGGAAGATTACTTACAAAACTGTCGACTGCTAGCGTGGAAGTTTTCAATTATACTAGGCATGTCTCAGCTACGTGAGACAGGAAGTCTTCCCCATGGCACTTAGGCTAAACCATAGGCGATACTACACTTCATCAACAGACATCCTTCTTGGTGATTCCTTTTTTGTCGATTGTGAGTCGGTTCCTTTCAAATATCGAACCACTTCCTAGGGATATCCTCCCTCGGCATCTAACATACCTGAAGGAACATCCGTCTATGTGGCGCCTCCGGACTTATTGTTTCGTAAGCTGTCTGCCTTAGCAGGTTACTGCAGTTGACAGTGGTCCTATTGCCTTGCAACACTCCATCACCTTCTCCAAATTCATCAGTTCCATTATTCCTTCAGGTAACGCCCGAAAATGTGACCGGGTTTGCCCATTTTTTGTCTCCTGTATCCGATAACCTGCAATTTTGGGGAAAATACCTTGTTTAAAACCCACAGCACACAAGCCCTTCATTTAAGTTATGCCCTGTCTAACTACTTAAAATGTTTAAAATCCATACATTCGTTCACAGTTATGCTACACCGAAATTAACGGCTTTCCTTATTACTTTCGTTTTTCGAATTTCGCAATGCGTGCCGAGTTGGTCTGCATTCACTGGCATCGAAAAATCATACACAAAATTTTGATGCAGCTAGCTTGCCTACATCTCTTTCTTCGTTTGCAGTGGTTGAACTCTCCTCGGATTCCTGACCTGCTGTAAACTATCCAGCGGTGGTTTACTCAAATTGCCTCATTTTTAAAAATTGTTTATTGTTTATTTTTTATTAGCGTGCCTGCTTTTCATTGCTATATGCCACCGAATGAAAAATTGTACGTCACAGAAGTAAATATCTTACTTATTTTTCCTATTTTTTTATCAGTTCACCTACCACCAATATACCCCACCCCTAGAACCCGTATTTTCACATTTCTCATATGACATGATCCTGTGGCTGATCACAGATGTTTGAGGTCCTTTACCTTACCAATGTTCATTCCAGTTTGGAATTTGTGGATATTATCGTCAAAAGTGTTCTTCGCGAATGGCCAAATCGCTGGCGGGCGTGAAAAAAAATCGGCATACTTTGAATGACCTTGTTTCTCAATTCTATTGTACATCTGGCGGCGCGCACAGAGCCCTAATGTCTACAATGTTTGCATTATATCCATCGACCCATTGCCACTGACTACAGCAGAGCCTTTGACAGGGTGCCACACAGACGACTCATATCTGAACTGCGCCAAATGGGTGTGACTAGTAACCTGCCCAAGCGGTTGGCCGACTCCCTCACAGGCCTACGCCAGCGTGTGTGCATTGGTGACGCCAAATAGGTGGGGTCGCGCAGGGGAGCGTCTTGGGTCTAATTCTGTTCTTGATATATGTGAACGGCTGCGTAGATTATCTGACCTGCGAGAAGGTAATGCTCGCTGATCAGCTGAAGATTGGGAGTTTGACTGAAATATCAGATGACGGCTGAACTTGCAAAACAGCTTAGATAGGCAGCAAAAGTGGTGTGATGAATGGCTTCTCAGTCTCAATTTCACAAATGCCAATTCATTCGACTAAGGTCTGGTTACAGAAAGGATTTGAGATCTAAATATCAATATTTCATCGCAGGTCATAAACTCGAGCTTGTGAACGAGACAAAGGACCTAGGTGTGTGGATGACGTCCACTCTGAAACTCTCGTCTAACTGAGCCAAAATGGCAATGAAGGCAATGTGTATCTTGAGAGCAATCAAAAGATCCCTCCTTAACTTTGACGAAGAAGTTTTCGATCGGCTGTTTGGAACGTTTATCCGGCCGATTTTAGAATATAACATTTTGGCTCGGCGCCCCTGGGTAAGGCATGATTGCATTCTCTCAGAGAAGGTGCATCGAAGGACGATTAAACTAATCGGTGGGCTAGAGAGTCTCCCTTATGGGGAACGGTTTAAAAAGCTCAAACTTTTCCTCTCTCATACGCGATGCGGAGGGGACATTATCGTGGTTTTCAAACTCTTCAGAGGAGTGGACTGTGCACCTCAATTGGCCGATTTCTTTGAACTAGCACAAACAACCAATCTCCGAGGCCATCGATGGAAATTGAAGACAAAGTCCGCCAAACTTGACGTACGTTGGCCAACGTCTTCTATCACCTGGTAATTGAAGATTGGAACAAACTGTCGAATTCAATTGATTTGGCGGAATACGCTCACATATTTAAGCGACCACTTGATAACGTATATTTACTTTATAAGGACTGATCAACTGTGTCGTATGTCTGCATACACACGTGCACGTTTTTTTCAGTTTCTGTCTGTAAACAGGGTTTCAAAGGTTCTGCATATCTCCCTTATATATGCTGAAATTATGCTAAAATTAACTTTGTTTTGTTAAAAGTAATACTGTCATTATTATGACGCTGGTCGCGTTGTTTCGTACATCTCATTTAACTCCGCTCCGCTTGCGTTACGTCTGCCACTTGAAATTCTCCGAACAATGCCTGCCTGTGGTACCCCCATCGCATAAAAAATGATTTCTTCGGTCTTACGAGGGATTTGGTTTTGTATATATTTATATTAATCTGAGATCGCGGACTTCGGCGACAGGCTCGGGACAAACATATAGGAGGTTGTACCCGCAGTATTCAGTTTGTTTATTTGATCGGTCTCTGTTAATAAAATCATACGGTTAGCGGTGAATCCGACGGCTGGCTGTAATATAGGCTGATCTGATTTTTTGGGCTCTCGCTAGTTGAAACTCCCAACTACGTGCACTTCCTCTTCTGTTTGTCATCCAGGTGTAAGATCTCCATGACGGCGTACAGTATGGATTAATATGTTCAGATCACTCATCTTCTTTCAAAGTCTAGGACTTTCTGTGGGCACTGGGACAGTTCCAAAACTTACACCTTTGTATGCGACGTCTTGTAAATCTCCTAAGCTTATTGCCGGCCCAGAAGACGGGAGGGGACGGTCTACTGTGCTCTTCAGTTTGACGACTTCTTCAGACTGGAGCGCATGAATAATTTTCGAGGCCACTGATACAAACTGAATCTTAAATATGCCAAAATTGAAGTGCGGGACAAATTCTTCTCACACCGGCTGGTTGAAGAATGGAACAAATTAGGGAATTCCGTTATCTTGGTGGAGAACGTTGAGACCTTTAAAAAAAGACTTCATAATTTTATGCCTGATGGCGTAGAGCACTTACGCTGGCCGCCTAGCCATAACAAATTGGTGACAAACCCGACGCGATCGACGGACAATATCCAGATGTGGTTGAACCCGACTGTCACTGAATTCCCACTCGACTTTGCCCTGCTGTTTTTCCCGTGTCACTCATTGTAACCGCGGATAGAAAAACTCAATCGCATCACCCTGTCGCGATTCGAGATGGATGTTGACTACAAAACTCAGCCATTTAAGTCCTGGTCAGACTTCAGTCAATTTGTGCAGATCAGATCTCCAAATTTGTTGCCATCTGAACGCCTCACTATTGTCGAAGACATTCTTCCGCCCATTACCGACAAAGCCATCAGTCGTGAGTTACGTACATAAACTCAACATGCCATCATACATACAGCGACTAATTTTCACACTTTCGACACTGCATTCTACCCCAATTTTTTGTTTGGATGACAGTGAGCCTATTTGACTGGCGTATTCCTCCGACTCACCACTCACTGGGATGTCTTGTGTTCGAAACGTTCTTCAGTCTCATACCAACGTGTCAACTCACCGACACATGTTGACGAGACCACACCAGCACACCCATGGTTGATGCCTCAACTGCATCTCTTTAAAAGTTGCAGCATCACTATCGTACGCGATTCGAGCTACTCCTGCCAACTTCGACACACACTGCCGAACCCGCATGTACATTGGATAATTTCACCCATTTCACCGTCCGCCTCACGATCGAAACCATCACTTCGTTCTGTGTCTGGCGGGGAGCCGTAGCAGACAGCCATCATGACCGATCTGGCGTCATTGTTCAAGACCTCGCTGCCTCAAGGTCATCCACTCTTTTGCAGTCAGCCGTTTCAGACGCGCAGACCTGAAGTTACGCGACCAACAGCTCGGGCGTACCTGCGTCCGCACAGCCGCATCTGCCCATGCGGCCACTTTAACGCACCTCCCTCGGAACCACTGGGACAAAACCCCTTGGCAAACGCAACACACTGACTGGCCACCACTTGAGCTTGACCCAGGAGCCTACAAAAGCGGCCGTCACCACCATCTCAGGAACTCTCAGGCTTGACTGGTCGCAGTCAACATCAGCCCTGGATTCGCCAGTGGCCACTGTCATGTGAGAGGAAAATTTAGGGTTCTGTGCACAAGAAACTCCTCATTCTGGTGCCTCCCGTCTTCTGTTTCCACTGTGGGATTTGGTTTGAAAATTGTACCTCACAGACTACACACATTCGCACTGTTGTGCCGTTACAATGGTGAGATATTTACTCGATATCAGTGACTGGCATAACTGTATATAAATACGTGCATGCTCTTCATGTGTCTATCTTTAAATGAGATTTCCGAAGCCTCTGCCTGTATCCCTCATATATGTTAAATTATACTGAATATAGTTTTGGTCGTAAACTGCATGTATGCTTCTGAAAAGCCCCATAAACCAACCTTTTTAATGGCTAGCTACTCAGTCACATAATCACGGATAATTCCAGCCATACTTCGAATAGTGCACCGATATAATAGGCTCTTTGCTTTGTTAGTGGACTCCAGGAATTTGGGAAGGTCCAAAGTCATAGGAGCAAATCAGTTTTTCTTTTTCATAACACGCGCTCTGTAAAAAAGCACTAACAAACTCCATATGTTCGCATTGCATGAGGGGCGACTTTGTAGACGCATGTAAGCAGGTTAGTGGAAAAATGATTTTCGGCATTAGTTGCTATGCTTACGCAGCCTCAGAAAATCTTCAAACACACTAACAAATACGCTCAAGTTTCGCACAGGCATGAGGGTTCAACAGAATTAGTACCCATCATCTTATCAAACCCTGGCACGGATTGACATAAAAATTCATTTAAACTTCATTCAAAGGTCCTAAAAGTTTTTTTTGAGGGAAGAAACGGTCTATGGCAGTTTATGTTAGCAGCCATCACGTTGTAACTCGCCAATTTACATGTACAGGTGGTTTTATACCACCATTGACTAAGGAAACGCTGTCTGATATTTGTGACTTCTTATGTGCTATATGCGCGCTGCCACTGTTTTATCACAGTCTCGTTGGCACCTCGAGCTAGCCTTCGTTTTCCATCGCTTTTTTCAATTTTTATAAGTGCGAGTCGGTCCTTTTGTAACCTGCAGATAAGTACTTTTGACGCCACCAATTCAACTGCGGGGAGTCCCATCTGCTAAATACCATCCCTCTTGTCACAAATATATGAATTCATGCAAACCATTCCGGCACTTAGATAGGGCTCTTAGTCCATCCAGACTACAGCATATCGGCAACAGATATTATGATGTTCTAGATTACCAGAAAAAACCGAGCGTTTTACATCTGATTTCACGTTTTACTGGGCTGAAATTCAAGCGGGCGGTAGGGCTCTGTTCTGGTGTGATTGCCTTGCTCGTGATACTTGATCCTCGATTTTGCCATACCAACCCGTTGTAACTACTTTTTAACTGGTCTACTTGCTCTTTGTGATTTTGTTATATCGTATATTTCGTAGTCCTGTCTGTCATTATCAAAATGCTCTTCTGTTTGCATATACTAAATGTGTTCGAACCATTCCCTGATAGCATCCAGCCAGCCCCATACTAATGACTCATACTCGGCCGCTTTTGTGCGACTGCTTATCTGATTGACCGACTAGGCAAACCTCCGCAGTGCATTACTGGCACTTGACGTCAGTCACGTGAAGGAACCCTGGTCGAATTGTGCTTGCAGGCACTACACTCTTCCAAGGCTACCCCTGCGTTTAGTCTACCTCTAGTGTTGTAGTCGACCGAATTTTGTCAGAATCTCTGCGGTAATAAGCCGTTCATCAATACCTTTGCGTGCTTGACGCCAGCGACGGGAATATTCCGGTAAGGCTGAGTTATTCAGGTTACCCGCCGCACGCAGGTCTGCAAATCAGAACTGGTGGTGCAGGATGAGACAGAGGCTGTTGCAACGTTATCAGGTAAGATCCAGTCGGTTAGACAACTAACCGTGGACTAGCAGTAGAAGCCAGTCCTAAGTGAGCGTAATTCGATCTCTAATATCATGTCTATATCAAGTCGACGTCGTCTCGATTAGGTTTAAGTTTATGGCTAAAATCAGACGCTACGTCGAGGGTTACAGTTCCGCTAAGGTCTAGCATCTGGTTCATGCCAAGAGTTTGCACATTTTCAGCAGTGTTTTCATCGTCTCATTTCCACCGAAGATCGAGAACCGGATCATAATCTTTGGGTTGATAACGACTGCCGTAATCGAGTGTCCTTCCACATGCTCATATTTATCCTTTGTATGTGGCCTTTCAGCCTTAATCCTTCCCCAGCCTTTACTTCATCCCAACGAAATTTCCCAACAAACGCGTTAGCATGTGTCCTAACAAAGCAGCGATTTAATGCGCACGTAACACAGTTCTCCTCACGGATCTCACAGTGGAAATCCGGAGAACTAATGCTGCGTTTGCCCATCGTCGTGAAATCAGACTATTAAACTGGAAGTACACCACATTTTAATTGAAACCATTCATTTATGTTTTTATTGGCCAAGTAAACATTGCGCGCGAAGAAGACGCTTTTACCTTGGTGCCGACATAGTTAGAGACCTACTGTTATGTTTATCCTTAATCTTATTCGTTCCCTGATTTGTTTCTACTTTAATCATTCTTTGTGAAGTCTTCTGTGAGTTTTTGCCGTTCATTGCGAGTCACGGGTTAAAATGAGACGGTGTGAGTCATTTTGCCAGTTTTACTACCCAAAATGATAACGACTGACGGTGTTCCACGAGAACGGCAATGGTTTGTCCAGAGTTATTAGTAAAGTAAGCGAGACGTGTACAAAATCCTCGCTCCCCTTATTTTTATCTTTAACCATCGTGTTCCATTGGCAATACAACATTCAGATTACCGGAAATGGGTATCGACTCGGCGACTGAGTTCGTATAAAAAACGCCTGCGCGCACCATCACGCGCTGGTCTCTCGTTCAACATAAGTCATACGCCACCAACTAGGATCATATCAAGGAGTCCCTGCGGCTTGACCGTCAGTCCAAGGTAGGACCTATTTACCAGTCAGTTAACAACTTTCTGTCGCCAACGTTTGGTGTACCTGGATAGTTTAAGTGCATGTCTGGATGCGAAAACCAAATGCAGCATTAGACTTGTCACAGCTCGTCTAGACATGGAAGTGGTTCGTTGACCTTCGGTATTCTATATCCGTCGCTGGAAAAGAGGATAGATCCATTTGTCCAGATACGCTGCCAGGGATCGCCACGCGTGGAGAGGTACAATCTATGACATCATCGAGGCCTGTCAGGTCAGGCATAATCACCACAACACCGACTGCAAGTTCGTCGACTTTGGCCGAGTTGTCAGCAATAAAGCCGACATTGAAATCGCGAACAGAGTCACTCAGTGTAGAAGGCTTACCGCTAACTTGGCGGACAAGTTGATAGAGTTTTCAAGTGTCGCCAACGTTCGAGGCCTGTTCCATAGAGGTCGTTATTTCGGCCCAATATTGCTTCTGGTCATCCCTGGCCGATTTTGCTGTCATCTTTCGAAGTTGGCGGAAGCAGTCATCGCTACGCGACCTAGCTCGAGCCGTCTGAGCAGACAACTTCAGGGTTCTTCTGCTGATTCAGTCACTGCGGCGTCGCTGGGTGTATCCAAGGATTTTTTCAGCTGCCCCATAGACTAACTTTTTTAGCGACGACTACTGGTTGCTGCCTTCTGCTCGGGTCGTAAAACAGGACCGAATTTTTCTGCTCAGGTCCTCAGCAGTGCTGGTTTGCCGGATTTTCATTACATAGAGGCGTCCAGAATGTGGAATTTTTGTCGCGGATGAGAGATGAACTTTCAAGTGTGCACGAACCAGAACATGATCCGACCCCATGGACGTTACCAGTCTCTGCACCACACATCGATCTGATATCGTGAACCCAGCTGCAGTACCTTGAGCTGACTAGAATGTAGTCAATCTGACTGGCCGTATGGCCTTCGTTTGAAACCAGGTCAGCAGAGGTTTTTTGCGATGCTGGAAAAATGTGTTGGTGACAAGCAGTCGGTTTCGACCAGCGAAGTTCAGAAATCTCTCACTATTTTCACATCGGGAGCCAAGCCCAAAGCGGCCAAGAAGATGACTGCTTGTGGGGTCGCCAGGTTCAGTTCGATCATTCCAATCGCCAGCAACAATTAGCAGATCGCGGTGAGACAGTCTTTCGACAAACGCTTGCAACTGCAAATAAAACGCCTGTTTATCGCACTGTTCGGCAGCCGAAGTTGGTGCGTACACACAGACGATAGAGATGTTTTAGAAGTGACCCTTCAGTCGCACGCAGGCCATCCGGCCATTGACTAGTTCCTAAGCAAGTAGCGCGGAGTCTGCTTGTTGTGATAGGGCGATTGTCACACCGTGTCGATCAGAAGAGCCGCGCGGGCCGCTATGATACATGGTAAGGTCTCATTCGACTCCAGGTATCTTTATTCCGCGGGAGCCTGAGTCAGGAAGTCGAACTTCATACAGACAGCAAACATCCATGTTGTATTGATCAGGGCTGCGTGCGGTCAGACTTTGGGTACCGGGGTCCAGGAACGTTCGCACATTCCAGCATCCGATACCCATAGTCCGTCCCCGATTGAGTAGTCCAACTCGCATACAATTTGCCCGCACCACTGGACCAGGGTTGCGGAGCGCGTCGGTTCCCGCAGACGCCGTAGCATGAGTCGCAATACTGTGATCGGACATACTTCATGAGTTTTCTTCGGAATTTCGAATACAGACGGGTCCCCAACAGCCTCTCGGAGTGTTTGTTCGAGGTTGTTTCCTCTAGCGCCTTGGTTTAAAGCCTAACCACAGGGTAACGTTGGCAAGCAAACTTATTTGATGGCTGTTTACGATCGCCATGTCACAATGCCGTCATTGGGCTTTGCGGCCTTTTATAAGGCTCTCAGCGTGCCAGACCTCAGCCCACCGCACCCTGGTAGCAATGTCGCTGTTGGTCCGCGACTGCTTATTCGTCAGACCTGGGTCTGCTTGTTTCGCAGCTAACCCACACTGAAGGTCGTTCCACTATCTGCCACCTATGGACGCGCCGGACAGCCAGCAGCTAGGCTAACCGACAACCCGTCTTCCCGGACAACCCGTCCTCCCAGGACAACCCGACCTGTTTTAACAGTCATGTAGTATATTTACTGTTTTCGAAGCAATAAAATTCATGGAATTCTCTTACAATCAATTAAGGATGCGAGCATTGGAACAGTGTGCGTACTTTTGTCATTCTTTTATACAGGCCAGAGCTTTGACTAGTTTTCGACGGAACCTATAATAATATATTTGGTAGGAACAAACATCTCTCTGTATTATCTTTGAACTTGGAGCGTTACTTGCAAAGAAACTTACTAAATCAACTACGCTTGTCAATGCCTCATGCACAATTCGGCCGACGCACGTTTTTTCGCCCTGACACACTACCCAGTATCATTTTAAGTTTCTAGCCGCCTCTGTAATTTAGGGGTGATGTCGAAGTGTTCGTTTTTATCGTCTGTGGATTGTACTCACCCACGAATGCTTGGTACAGCCGTGACCATGACTGATCTAGCCGGCCTCGATGGTGTCGCGAATTGTAATTGTCCAAGCGTGAAGATCCGCCACAGCGGATTTGGACAACCCGACCATTTGTTTTCTATAGCGATTAAGACAAAATGCCAAAGGTCCATGAACTCCTTCCATATCTTAACGAACTGCGTCGAGTCAGGTTTTTAGTTGACCTCTATGACGCCTCCGATCGGGCAACGGCGCCAGGTCGAGAGCAAAAACACTTAGTACGTGGGACGGACGGCAAAGAACGTACTCAAACCACTTCTGTCGTCTTTCGTAGATACCCCGAGATACCCTCACGATGTTGTCGCAGCGAGCGCAGACCGTCTCACTTAAGACAGGGTTAGTGTACTTCACTTGAACGACGGTCCTCAGGTAGAGGTAGTCAAGTACCTCCAGTTTTCGGTAACCTACGCGCACAGCCCAGAATTTGCAGTCGTGGGAGAGGACTGACCGGACGGATGCACGTCACACAGGGATCTTGGCAATGGAGATGTTTCGTCGGGTCCTTTAGACTTTCTAAGGATTGTGAAAACCCTGCGTGCAATATCGGTCCGTCAGACTCTGCCCATTGAGCAGCAGCCTCCCTCCCCTCAAGCTATTTTTTACTGTTCGCTCCTTCAGGTTGACAGGTTCCGGGGTGCCTTCTCTTAGTTAGGGATACTGCTCGAAAACATTTTAGTTTTTTCCAACGTTTATGGATAAACCAACAGATTTAGCAATCCCACTCTCTCGTGACCTCACAGACTGCGTATCATCAAAACCTAAGGCTGGCAAGGCGATATTGTCGACGTAGTCAGTCGACCAGCGTCCGGGTGCAGACTCCACTATAAATCCTTGAATGGCCTTCCAGAGAATCCTTTCAGTGGCGTAGATGATCAAAATTGACGACAGGGCGCAACCTTCGCGAACGCTAGGTCGAATATCGAACGGTTTGTACAGATTGTTATGGACCAGAACTCGCGCAGTGGTAGAATGATAGTAGGTCTTGATCATAGCAAATTTTTTGTCGGCACACCGTCCAGTTCCATTATCCATCACAGAGACTCACAATGGGCAGAATCAAATGCAGCGGCAAGGTCAACAAGGCGGACGGCCGTCGGTTGACGATAGCCGGGGCGAAATTTCAGAATGCGTCTTAGTGCGAATATCTGGTCCGCCCGTCCACGCCCAGCACGGAATCCGACTTGGTTGGGCCTCGTCCAAGAACCACGCACAGCCGGGAATCGTTTTAGAATGAGTTTTATGCTTGAAAGCTCATTGGGTTGCGGCCTATTTTCGTACTTCAAATGCACATTATTTTTGGTAGAATCCGGTAACAGGTAACAGTAACAGGTAACAGGTAACAGTATTCGAATATTAATGATCCAGAGGCGCCTCCACGCGCGATGGTCTGCGACCGTAAACCAGTGACCCACTTCCTATTGTGGCAGGGCCGTATACCATTGCTGAAAGAGCCGCCTTTATGTCTAAGTGGGCTGTCGATTGAAGTTTACAGCTAACGTCTGATTCAAGGAACCACCGGGCGCATTGAATTGGCGATGAACATGCACAGACTTTTGCTTCTTTCACGAAGTCCAAGATATCCTGGCGATGTTGTTGCAGCGAGTGTGAACTGTCTTCGCTCATCTGCAACAATGCATTCTACGAGCAAAAATAGCTTGACGGCGGCAAAGCGTACGTTGGTGTCGTTAAGGCCGAGTAGCCGTCGTTTTGGCGGTAAATTCGACAGTCGAAACTACGAACAGCCGTTTTGGGGATCCCTGCTGGCAACCTTGTGCGATGAGACGGACGACGGAATACCGTCTTCTTGGATGCCAAACCGATTTTCGAACCACTTTGAGAGTTTTGTGAACTACAATTCGCTCGACTTTGGCGTAATAGTAACAGTTACGTTTCTTTGTCACGCACCCCAATGTTCCATTACCGGCGACAGCGACCTGATGAAAGGGATCGGACGCTACAAAGAACTCAATAGATGCATGGGTGGTTGAACTTCAATAATCAGAAACTAGTTAACTCATCTAGTGGAGCCGGGGCTCTAGGATGCCGTCATTACATGAGGAAAGAAGTTGGTTCGTGAATGAATTCGATAATTCTCTAAGTTGCATCATGAGTTGAGGATCTCAGCGGTTATCTATACTTAACATTGCCTCCGCTCCGAACTGCAAAGTGTAAGCGCTTTTCTGTGTCTTAGGGGTCCCATGTCTGTTAGACCGTCGTAGTTACACGGCTCCAAAGGTTGTAGCACATGGTACTTGGGAATTGGATGAGTGTATCCCAAGGTGTGTGTGTGTGGACAAGAACCCCATTTGATCAATTTTTGTAGCCTGTTTCGGCACTGCGCACTGATCTTATAGCATGCAGCAAAACTCTGATCTAACTAAAGTATGTCCAGTCGGACTGGCTGCAGGACTATCGTTGAAAAACCAGAATAGTATGTTAGTGGCTGTGCCTGAAGCACGATTTAGTGAAAGTTGTACTCAAAACACTTTCCCAGTCGTCCGGCCCACACCGGTCATTCCAGTTACAGACGATGCTTAAATCGAGTTATCACCTAATGACCTAGAATTCACCTTCTATTTCACTTCGCCTAAGATTGCACACTCAGTCCTATCATGCTTGGAGCCTATGCGGAATTCTTTAATTGGGAGGCGTTATCAACAGAGATAAGGGACCCCTGTATGGCCTATTTGCCTTCACCAGGCAATGATGCCTCGACCTTATCCCAGCCGCCTGAGATCTGAACGTTACCTGGAGGTAAAGTAGTACTGGTCGATGACGACAAATAGTCCAAAATTGACAACCCCGGTGTGGATTGTCTTTGTCGGTGGCGCCTATCCTTTACAAGTTGCTTTTCACTATACAACCGTTTTTGTGGACCACAGGCCAGGAACTCTAGTGCAGGATAGATCAGTAAACACCGCTCTCACGCAATTGCGTACCGTTTCCTATCTTTTGTTTGTTCCTCTTTACTTGTAAATACTGTCCTCTTCTGCGCGGTTACAGCTTTTTGCGATTGATTGTAACTGCAGTAAAACAATTTACACGGAATTTAATATCCTTACATCTCATGAACTTTTACTTCTTGCTACTTGTAGAATCGGCATATTGTAACCTGCAGACCTGAACTTTACCAATATGTCAGTAGACGAATCTAGGAAGGACTCAACGGCTGTGGATAGGTTCGTTTGTCTTCATTTTCTCACCGATGTTTTCCCACAGGGATCGAAAGGCAGAGCACGATGAGGCTGAAGAAGAAAGGCGACGTAAAAAGGAGCTGAAGAAAGAGGCAAAAAAGGAAAAGCACAAGAAGAAAAAGGAAAAGAAGGCAAAGAAAGAAAAGAAGAAGCACAAAAAACGGTCACACTCAAAGGAGCACAAGAAGAAGTCGGCAGAATCAGAACCACCAGAAAAAAAACCAAAACGAGAAAAAACAGCAGAAGAAAATGGCGATATTAAACTTGAAAAGCCTTTCAAAACTGAAGAACATGCAAACAAGAAATCCTCCATTGAGACGGAGTCGTCCTCTCTAAAGAATGACAAGTCAAGCAGCAAGGAGAAGACTTTGCAAGAGAAAGAAGAGGAGGAAGAACAAGTTTCCCGGGCAGATGGTGAAAAGTCCAAAGGTCCTGTCTCCTTGGAAGAACTGTTATTGAAAAAACGGGCTGCAGAAACGGAGGAGTCAAAGCCAAAGTTCGTTTCAAAGGAAGAAAGAGCTAGACTGGCGCTTCTGAAAAGAGAGGAGGAAATAAAAGAACAGCGAAGACGCGCAACCGAAGAGCTCAATAAGCAGATCGAATATTTGTCGAAAAATAAGGGTTCGTACAATGTCTTATCCATAAAGTGCTTTTTCTAGATAACATAGATAAAGCGGACTATGGGTATCGTTCTCATGACAGGTATAGACGCCGCGATGAATTAGACAGGCGGTATCCTGATAAATCGCGGACGTCCGGTGCCAACCAGTCACAGAACCTCTCCGACAAAGTCAGAGAGGAAGAAGCCATTAAGGAGAGGTATTTGGGGCAGAAGAGGTTCACAAAACGTCGTCAACGGCGGATGAATGAACGCAAATTTGTTTTTGATTGGGATGCTAACGAAGACACTAGTCAGGACTATAATCCGCTTTACAAGGACAAGCATCAAATTCAATTTTTTGGACGAGGGCACATTGGAGGTATCGACATCAAGGTATTTCATTCGTTCTGCGTACCCACCAACTTTATCACTCCTTGTTAGCAACAAAAACGCGAAATCGGAAGGTTTTATGCGAAAATGCTGGAGAGTAGACGTTCTGACACTCAAAAGGAGCAAGAATCGTATGCTAACTTATGTCCTCTCCATAACATAAATGCCCCTTAGAAAACGCCTCACCGGTCTTGCTAAACGCGAAGCCAAACAGCTATGGGACGATAGACACTGGTCCGAAAAACCTCTGGAGGAAATGACTGACCGCGACTGGAGGATTTTTCGCGAGGACTACAATATTTCAAATAAAGGTGGCAATATACCCCATCCGATTCGTTCTTGGAAGGAATCAACTATATCTCCAGAACTACTTAAGATTATAAGCAAGGTACGACTTCAGTTCAGTTTATATGTCTTCACTTAAAAGGCGGGCTACACAGAACCGACGGCTATCCAGCGTCAAGCCATACCAATAGGACTCCAGAACAGAGATATTATTGGCGTAGCCGAGACGGGTTCTGGCAAGACTCTTGCCTTCCTGGTTCCTCTCCTCACATGGATCCAGAGTTTGCCGAAACTGGAGAGACTAGAGGTTAGATGTCGTTCAGCTCACTATCCGTTCTTTTAGGATACAGAACAGGGCCCATATGCCCTAATATTGGCCCCGACTCGCGAATTGGCTCAGCAGATTGAAGAGGAGTCGGTGAAATTTGGCAGTCCCCTGGGAATCAAAACATTGGCTGTAATTGGTGGTCTTTCGCGTGAAGATCAGGCACTCAAACTCCGAATGGGCGCGGAGATTATCATCGGAACGCCCGGCCGCATGAACGATGTTTTGGAGAACCGATATATTGTCCTCAACCAGTGTACATATCTCGTTCTTGATGAGGTGATTTACTGTTGGTCTATTGCCTGTAATGCACTCGTTAATAGTGCCAATCTTTTGCATTACTCAACTCCACACTTGACTTTGATTGTCTCCCCTTTTAGGCTGACAAAATGATCGACATGGGGTTCGAACCAGAGGTGAACAGCATCTTGACCTACCTCCCCGTCACTAACCAGAAGCCAGACACCGAGGAGGCTGAGGATAATACCAAGCTACTGGCAAACTTTTCGAGCAAGCAAAAGTACCGCCAGACAGTCATGTTTACGGCAACAATGCCACCGGCTGTAGAACGTCTTGCGCGGTCCTATCTGCGTCGGCCGGCAATCGTGTACGTGGGTACGGCAGGCAAACCCACGGAACGCGTGGAACAAATTGTGTACATGGTCCAGGAACAAGGCAAAAGGTTAGCCTCCGACTTTGTGGTCTCTCCTTCTCCTATTGGCACTTCTAGTCACTGCAAGCGAAAAGGTAACCGACAACTCTGCGACAGTCTCCTCGAGGTTTCTTTTATCGATATTTCGGCAGAATCTCGGCCCCCACCCATTTTAATTTACTGGCTTCCATCTGGGAGGTGAAACTTCCCCCAGCCAAATCGATTTTTGGGGCAGATGATAGGATACAAGAATCGGTCTTCACAACTTTCTTAGACCTCGTAAAGGTCTTCTACCGGGATGAACTTTAAGAAATCACAATTGAGCTTTGATTTTCTCGAGGGTCCTCACTGACGGCCAGACATGGTGTCACACGTCACGGTTCACGAATTAATCTCAGAACCATTTGTCCTGGGAGGGGGATAAATCAGGATTGCATACTTGTCCCTAACTTCCTAGGGTCCGTGCCCTCCGCGGTAATCGTCGAGGCCTATCTTTCGGAGTTGTCCAGAATTTTCGGTTGAAAATCTCTAAACAACCTTCGCTCCTCCAAGTACTTTTCATTACACATCGCAACTGGAACGGACATGCAGGACAACCTGAACTTTCTGACCCTGGACGCGCCAACGCCCGATTAAACCTAAACAAGGAGAACAAGTTGTCACACGTCAACCGGCACCAACCGAGGAAAGTACTAGTTGTATGGTCGCTCCGGATAATCTTTCCAACCTTGGGGACACCATCGCCATAAGCATCAAAGTCGAGGAGGAATTTTTAACCCAGATCTTCAAGGCCAGCCCGGAACTAATTGTGCCCTCTTCACCTATGAAACCGCTTCAATCCCTGAATTTACAGAACTGCAGAATTTGACTCAACAGTGAATAACTTACGCCGACTTGCCTACCCCTATGGTAGTTGCCTTTCGGACGTGGTGTTTGATGAATGGAGCATCCGATATTGCAGCCGCAGAACCCGGATTCGCACACGCTGCTTTATTCTTCCAATTTCCACTCCTCGCCGTCTGCCTGGACTTGCCCCCACATGCTCGACACGTATGACTACTGTTTGCAGCCCATTGGTAAGACGCAGTGGTGACTGGCGCCTAGATTTGTTAATGCTGAAGTGAACTTGGTGTGCTGCACTCACCTCTTCGAAACCCTTGCCGTGTGTTAGGGCTAGGGCAAAGTCAAGATGTGACACAAAGTGGGCACGGGCGCGGAGATTCACAAGGCCAGATATCTCGTCTAGGGGTGTCACACACGCGACCTGACTCCACACGTGCCAGGCTTCATGGAGTGGGGCCTTTAGTCTCACCCAAGTTAGAGTTCCATAAAATTCACATTAGGAGTCACTGTAATCTTGTTCGCAGTCCTGAGTATAACCAAGCTATTCCGTCAATTTGCAATTCTACAAGTGTTAGAGCATTATGATGGGTAGTAGTGAGGAGCAGAGCGCCGAGACTGAACTGACTCTACACTACTCTCTCTTCCACTAATGGCCTACCTGAGTTGGGCCAGCTTGGAAGGAGATTAAGCGCATCGGTTGGCCTGAAGTGGAATCACCGCCCAACGCATGCAGCACGTATATGACCAAAATGGCTTTTGTAGCGGCCGAATGTATACGGACGGTAAGCTTGAACGATGGGTGAGATTTTGGCGACCGTTGTCATATATGCACCTATAACCGAATAACCACACACGATAGCCGGATGTGTGTGTATGATATAGGCAGGGAAGGCGTGCGCGCAATGAATTCGCGGGTGTCAGACCGGACCGATGCGTGATTGGAATATTCAACCGCAGTGGGGATGTTTTGATATTGTGTCTGCACTGCCGGTGGCTGTTTTCTTTTTCATGACGTTTGTCTCATTCCGGTGACCAGGAAAGCGCTCAACTTGTGCAAATCGACACAGGAGTGTGATGTTACGGTGAAGTCAAGGGAGATAAATGGCGATACTAGTAGTGTCACTCTACACGGGCTAGACAGGTTGTGCTACGATTGCAGCGAATTCGAAGGTATTCAACGAGTCCGGTCCGAGTCTTGAACAGGCTTTAACAATGAGGGCATTTCGGCCTATGCTGGTTTTCTGCATTTCAACCTTGCTCGCCTGCTGTCTCATCTTAGCCTCTATTCGGTTGAACTCGAAAATGAATGCTCTGGTTTTTACTACGTCCACTTAGTCATTGATTGATTTGGAACACTAGGGAGGTCTTCAACAGATCCCTTTATTGTCGTTTTAGCACGTTTTGCCTGCAAGTGCTAATAACGGCGCACTCACTTCTGAATCTCTTCGGATTGCACTCGTCAATCATCCTCGAGACGTGATCGGTCCACCGTAGTTCATTCTGCCTCAGTACTCCGTAGATGCTTGCGGGGGTGTCTCTGGAAGAAGGACGTAGTTGGAAGTAGGTTAGATTTCTTGTTTGGCCTTCATGGGTTGTCAAGGTTTCCGCACCGTAAATGACATAAGGATGGCAGTCCTGCATATTCCGATTTTATTGCCGTGGATGGTTCCACGATGATTTCAGACTGAGTCTTGTAGCCTGCCAAAGCCATGGATTTCTTTGAAGATAAGTTCTGGGAACTTTGTCGTCGATTTTTATGGCGCAATAGGTGCTACGGTCAGGGCAGGAGAATAGGTCTACCGCTGCAAGGCGGTTGCTATTGACAGTTACTGTATTTTGGATGCATTCGACAGTGGGCGCTGATTGGTCCATGCTGACCATTTTCTGCGTGCTGATACCTAGTTCGAAGTTTGCGCATCTGGTAACGAGAAGATCCAGACCTCGCTGAATGTGCATTCATTCAACGCATCTTCGCCGATGGAAAGTAGGTCTTGTAATCTGACCTTAAAGATTCTTATGATGTTCTGGATATTGTAGTTTTCCATCGGTTAGGTTGGCCTATCCTGCCGGTAGCCTTTAATTAGCATTACGGCCATCTTGACGCTAGTATTCGTGTACGAGGGTGAGTGGGGGGGGGCAGACTTTTCGTTTTGAACACAATGTATTACATCAAAACTGATAGGGAGGACTTGGTAGACGGCTCATTTTCTGTCAAAATACCCAGCACCGTCTTCAGGGTGTACGAGCTGGGTGCGTAAATTCCTAAGCTACCTGCATCTGATAAGGAGCACAGGTGCATTTTCCAGGCGGGACAGTTCGCCGCGTGTTTCGGTTTTCAACCAGGCGGCCATAGCGTTGGGAATACTTGTCGCTCCCTGAGTCCACACCGATGTAATTGACTTCGCAGACCAAACTAACTTCGTCCACAGAGAATTGTTTCACCATACTTCCTGCATAGGTACTAGTCAAAAACCCTGAAACGTGTTTTGCCGGTGTTTATGTGGAAGTATGACGCAAATGCTAGGGATTCGGCTCTTTTGCCTTTACTCCAGTGTACCCCACATTGTTTCTGGCGTGACTCCAGCCGGCAGTTTGCGCCTAATGAGTACTGCATGAATTGCTGCACGGAACTTCAGGCGCCTGCTTGCGCCAGCTAAAATCTTACCAGCCTCCTCACATTATTCATGCACGAATTTCTTGAATTTTTGCAGGAAGAAACTGTTGAGCATCCTCGAAGAGGGAATCGACCCCCCTGTTATCATCTTCGTCAACCAGAAGAAGGGTGCGGATGTACTCGCCAAAGGCTTGGAGAAGCTCGGACACTCGGCCGTCGTTCTTCATGGTGGAAAGGGTCAGGAGCAGCGAGAATACGCCCTTGCCAGTCTTAAGAGCGGCCAGAAGGAGATACTTGTAGCCACCGACGTGGCAGGCCGTGGTATAGACATCAAGGACGTCTCCATGGTGATAAACTACGACATGGCCAAAACCATAGATGGTAATTTTCTTTTTTTCAGTCCTCTTCAAACGGATTTCTCCGGTTCTCACATTCATACTTTTAATGCGGTGCTCATTGAGCCTAGGGTTATCACGTGATTCGAGCCGTAGTTCACCAGTTAGTTTCGTTTGAACCGAAGTAGACTACTGCAAGGGAGTCCATCAGTCACTGTCGAATGTTTTGCAAAAGGTGAAGCGTGTGCGACTTCTGCATGACATATCTTTGTCCTCAGAACTACATGGTGCTGCCCATTACACGGCAAGAAAAATGCAGTCTTGTCGCATTTCCAAAAATATGACAAGGTGGACAGGTACTGCGGTCTGTATTTTTGGCCCTCACCTCAGCGGTCTTATCCACCGTAGCCCTTTACGTAGAAGCGCCAGACGCAATTTAGATTTCGAGGTCTGGTTCTCAGTGGTTTGTACAAATCCAGTGATTAACACAGTTTGGTCATGCATACTTTGCGAATATAGACGCTCTCAACGGCGTCCGCTTAACGACAAATCACTTTCCCTCACAGACTACGTACATCGTATTGGTCGAACTGGGCGTGCCGGCAAATCTGGCACCGCCATCACCTTCCTAACAAAGGACGACACTGCCGTCTACTACGATCTCAAACAGCTGCTACTCCAGTCCCCAGTTTCCAAGTGTCCCGCCGAACTTGCCAACCACCCGGATGCTCAGGTGAAACCGGGCGCCTTTGCGCCGAAGAAGAGGCGGAACGATGAAACGGTGTACATTACATGAGACGGTTGTCTTCGCCACCTGTCCTGTGCATAGACATGTTTTTTTTATCGTGCGCAAGCCCGCACTGCGCTGTATTCTACTGCTTTCTGACAAGCTTCCTAATGCAGTTAAGGCACTTTTTTACCAGTTCCGTATTTCTCTCTGGCATGTGCCCTGGGCTAGAGGAAGACGGCATGCATCCCAAATTAGCACTGGTAAAAGTAGGGGGAACTGTATGGGTCACTTTCGACTTGTTCGTTCCCTTCAGCCAGCCTTATCGAAGACCGGAAATCGCAACTCAAACCCATGCGGCAATTAAGCCGTCGGCTGATCCTCTGTCGATTGCGATCAAGAATATTGATCCAAGCATCCATCGACTTGGCCTAACTCCAAGGTGGGAGAGGGGCGTCCCGTTTTGCCGTGAATTCTCAGCCTCCTCCAACCTTCCCAGCTGTTGAACTAGAGCAAAACGGGTGTCGCATTGACTCCTTGGTATACGTTAGTTGGACTGCGCCACATCCGTCTCCGTCTGTAACCGCTGGATTACATGGTAGGCGAAGGCCCATGCTACGCCAGCCACTGAACCCTATCTCATTGCCAGCCGGCCAACAGTTTAGGACAAACCACTGGCTCATGAAACCGATCTCTATCTACCTCCATGGAAATCAAACACACAGTTTTCTTACTACGGTCAAGCTAGCATGATTGAGCCGCAGTCTGACGGAGAGCTTCGATTGTCCTCCGAGCCGAGCATTAGGCTGTGATGACCTTACTGTAGTCTTTATGGCACCCACCTATGTGAGATACCTGGCTCCCTCCGCGAAACCCGGTTCGCGCGACGTCCAGGGTTCGGATTGTGGGTGGTACGCGTAGACGGGCTTCTATACCTATTTACAGTTGTCTTTTTCCTGTTGTCGGAACATGGTGGGTATGGGAAGAAATGCCGGGGTAGATGTTGAAGTCTGCTCTAGTGTAGACGGATTCGCGCGTGTGACTCCACTGCGCCCTACAGGGTAGTGATGGATCTCTGTCGGTCAAACCCTCGGAAGTGTAGTCTAAAGCCCTCCCAGGCAACTCCAATTTGTCGGTATTAATTCCAGACAAATAAGACATCATTCGAGACAAAGACGAGAGTTAGGTGTGTAAGAACGAACGCATACTTAACTTTATTGCTTTTGCATACAGACCTGTCAACAGAAAGGTGAGACCGGATTCGAACTGGCAAGATGGGCAACCGAGGACGGGGAGGAGTACACCAAAATAACTCAGCATGAAAGACGATAAATACTGCTAAAATGTTTGTACACGTACTTTTTGTACATCAATGCTTTAGCGGAGGGCCAATTGCAAAAATTAAGGAAACAGTGAGTGTGGTTGGAGCCAGATTTTGTAACAGGCAGGTAGCCATAGAGTGAAGTCGAAGCAAAATCTGTTAAACTGGCTAAAACATAAAGGGATGGAAATCAGAGGTGCTCGTGTGGTAGGGGAGTCCGCCGAGGATAACAGGTGTGGTTTATTGGGAGGGCAAGAAGGTTGGTCACTGAGGATGTGTACATGGAGGCGTATTGACCTAATCGCTGGGAGAAATAGGAGGGGTTGTGGAATGATCGAAAAATGCTGCCAAAGTGCTCGTTGAAGCAGACCTTGGTCAGGAGGCGCAGATGGTCGCGTTCCTTGCGCCAGTCCTCGAGGATGGCCTGTCCTTCCGCTGTGACGACCAACTACAACACCGAACAGGGTCATATTGCATCATAAAGTGTGTGAATTAAGCTGAATGTTAAATTTCTGGTACGTCTTCCCGTATTTTGTTCCTCGTAAAAGAGCCCTTCTGCAACGCAGTTAGCAGAGCAATCCCACAGCCTCTCGATATTACATCCTTATCTTTCAATGTTTCCTAAACCCAACGGACCATACCAGAGATGACATGTACACCAGAAACAGTTCGCCATAACCATCACAAGTTCGCAGCCTGGGAAACCTCGCGCTGCGAGCCCCTGGAACACAAATAGTGATTTGGGACCCCAGCGCCTCATCCAAAAACCACATGGTAGCAGAGGGAATTGTATTTACGAGAATTCAGGGCGCCCTTATAATTTAGCAACATACTGTATTCTGAAAGTTGAGTTCTCACAGCCATGTCATCCAACAGCACAAAGACCGGCAAAATACGTCCTGGCATTCGACTGTCAGTCTCAAAGAAGACCATATGTATGCTTATACGGCAGCTAAGATTGCTCATTCTGACTGTAGTATGTTATTACCGACAAGTGAGACTGGAATAGCCATTTCTGGCTTATTAGCCGTCGTCTGCCAGTCATACCCAACCCCGAGGTGTGGAACAGTGCAGATGGTATTTGATGCTGAAGCGTTCTCGTGAACCACAAGTAAAAGCCGACTACGAAGAGCAACCAAACTGTGACCCTGAACTGCAATGCATCCTCACTGGCGTGGCCACATTTGTGTTAATCAAGAATCGATGGTCAAACAAAGCAAGTTTTAAATGTCTGCCGTAGCTTATGCTTCATTTAGCAGATTCACGTAGCCAGTATTCTGAATTTGGCCGCTCACCGCCAGGCGGTCATCGCGGTGGTACCACAAGTGAGGAAGGTTAGTACATTCATAACGAGTCGCACTTTTAGCTGCTTTTGTGAGGGAGATGGTATGTCCCTTCTTTCTAGCCCGAACGATCAGTTTGGTCTATTTGGCCTGGGCTTTGTCCCTAGGCAATAAGGACGATTGGATTGGAGACAGACATGTGAATCACCTGTCGGCGGGGAGCATAGCCTTGTTATGAAAACGGAAAGGTGTTTCGAGCACAAGCGACTTACTTGGTTATTGAGGAGCAAGTCCTCCAGTAGCGACAGTCGGCGCAGATTACAGCGGTAGACCTCAGTGTTAGTAATGTCGATCTCATATTCCAGTTCGGGAATGACAGCCGCAGTTGCCCAGCCCCACTGATTTGAGACGTCCTATCGGACAGAAGAAGAAGACATGAAGTGGTTAAGAAACTAGAGACGGGGAATACCACTGTCTCGCGAGGTCCCTCTGTCTTACCGCCAACAGAAGCCGATCTCGCTTAGCTTATGAGTGAATGTTATCTTTCAAAATGAATTTGGAGCCGGACACCAGTCATCGTGTCGGTAGGCGGCTGTTTTTGAACAGGAGCTACGTGGAGTCGCGGAGGTCTCCGCAATCAGATGAAACGCATCCAACTTGTCACCTTCCGGGGCGCAATAGCCCATTCTCCAGATGAGCGGTTGTGTTTGACTTCTAGTGACCTGTTCGGAGGCTGCATATGCAGCTGAGTAGGTGCCAAAGTGCCGGCATCGCTAGCTCAAACTGACCAAAAGAAATAGACGCCCCCGAGCTGGGCGACTAAGCAACCAAATGTTGTGTAATCAGCATCCTAAGGAGTCCCGACAGCGCGAATATTATGTGCAAATATGCGGTGACACGACAGTGCTGGCTACGGAGTCTTTAACTGAAATCTGCAGGCTGGTTATTCGCAGCCGCTTCCACTACTCTTTGACTCGATTAAGCTTCCCAAGTGCACACTTTCGGGTGTCATAACTGTCTCGACTACTAGTAAACATTTTGCCAGTCGTCCTTGCGGGTATTCCTGCCAGGAGTCTTAAGCAATCCTAGAGACATGAACTACTGCAAGCTTTCGACTGTAGATAGATCGGTTTTGTGACGCGAAGACAGGGGAGAGTTCCACAGTTCAGTCTTAGGAAGACCCGTGCGTACAGACAGGTTCAGGGGTTCTAGGCAGAGTACTCTTCTGTGGGCAGGAAGACACTCAGAGTGAGGAGGCTAAGGCAGAAATCTCCGCGCACTCACCGCAAGATCGTAATATACGTGGTCGCCGAAGAAGAGTACACGCTGGAAGGGCCACTTTGTAAACCGCCTTAGCATGTCCAAGTTGCCCTAAAATGCACAACGAGCACACAGGCTTGGAGGTTTAGAACATACAAATAACAAGGGCACAGTGGACAGCTACTGAAAATGTAATGCAGTCTGAGGTGGGCAACCGCGAGTGTTATTTAATGTTTTAGCCAATGATGAAAACAGGGAAAAGGAGCTACGTAATTGGTTCGGACTGCAGTAGCAGTCTTACTCATCTGCGAGTAAAACCAGGTGTAGTGACTGGTCGAAATATAACTCTCGAATACAGTAACTGACGAGAAAGAGACGATCGGGCAGAACAAGAGCTATGCCACACATCACAACTTTTTATTCAAGGGAGCAGTAGCTCGAATTTCAAGCACGTTGGCGCAGACGCTGCCTTCAATGCCCGGGAGAAAGGGGGACTAACGGTCCGCACACAGCATGAAGGAGGTTTAGAGCAGGGGTTAAGGGTTATGGTTATGGGTTAGGGCAACTATTTCTCAACCATTCAAAGTACAACAGCACATTCCCAATAGCTTTTCTTTTGCATACAGCTACTTGACATCATCGCTTGTGCATTCCCCGGCCCCACCCCCATTACCACCGGTCTCTTATTAGAGGCGACTGGGGTTTGTTTACTTCAGATGGAGCTACATAACCACATCCGACCAATGCTTCCTACTGGAAACTAAGGAAAAAGGAGCAGACTACAACTTACACCGAGGTAAAATTGGCCTTTTTCGAACTTCGAGACACCTTCCCAACTCCTAAATGCTCCGCACTCGTCAACAGCCCGGAACGCTCTGCAGAAAAAGGATGTGGATGCGCATGAAGAAGCTTAAAGTTAACTGACAGATGACAATTGCGGGCAGGGGAGATTAGAATGAGTAATAGCATAATAAAAGGAAATGGTATGATCACACTTTACAAATAATGGGCGGGCAGAAGTGTAGGCAGGCCCCCCCCCTCCCAGTTTCGTTCCTCATTTAAAAAAACGTGCAAATAAGGACCCATAAACTCACTTTCCTGGCACAAGGTTTCTTGCTTTCTCCCAAGGCTCCTTCTATCATAAATATATGCAGCTCTGAGTAGTAGACTGCACAGCTGACCGTAAAATCGCTCGGAGCCGGGAGATATGGACATTACCAAAGTCAGTAGAATAAAGCGTGCCTGTATTCTCACCAATTTCTCTGACATGCTAAGAGATCATTGAGAGTCGTAACTACAGATGACTGCAGGCTCACAGATTATCCAAAAATTCGAGGTTACAGAGAGGACATTTACAGTGAAAGCAGAACGTCTGGGAGCGGCAGTGATTGATAGACAGTAATGTTCGAACCGTAAAGCCTCCATCTCTCCGACGCATCCTTCTTCGCTCGTCATGCCGCTGTTTACTCCTCCTCCCCGTCATTACGCCGCAGTTTAGGAGAGCGAAAATGAACTCATAGGGAAACTTGACTGAAGCTGCTCTATGGGACAGAAACCAGGCATGTTCTCGGGAGGTGTGGGAGTAGTTTCGCTGTTTCTTAATGGCTAGAAGCACCCTGAGAGAAGTAACTTCCCTGGGGAGGAGACGGCCGTACCACCATGACCTTCTAACTTCTTTAATTCCTAGGCCACATCATTGTAGGGAAAGCACGTGACCTGTTGATGAGTTGGGGAGCGGGAGCCCAATAATACTAATGCGTACGTTGGGACTGTTAAACCATGCAAAAGATCGAGGAGACATTTCAAAAAACATGACTAAATCTCAACGGGGAGGACTTAAAGAGGTTCAGCATACTGCCCCTCTGAAGTAATACCTACGTGATTTTTGAGCGAAAGAAGTCTGGTTTGTTTGCACCGACAATGATCACGTCAAAGAACGTACGCCAGTCCCTTCCCACGGCAAACTTCATGCCTTCGTTTCTGGAAGAAAGTGAAAAAAAGGAGAAACCATTAAATTAGGCAATACGAGCACGTCAATGCATGAATACAAGGTGACAGACAATTGGGATGCAGAAAATGCATAATCTGGACAAGAATCAGAAAAAAAATCGTCTGAGACTTCCAAGTCCTGAAAAAAAACCGTAGGTGGATTCCTGCTGATCCACGCGCCAGGCATCCAAATGTGCGCATGAGCGTCAGCATGAGTGCACTTTAGTGGCTTAGTGTCCATTAACCGGGTTCCTACGCTTGGTTAATTTGAGTACGTCATTGTAACGTTAATCGATAGAAAGGCAGGTTTTACCACCGCGACCATGCGCTCAGCCAGATGTCAGTACTCAGCCTAATAGGAACAGCTGCCCAGCCGACCTAACTGGCTGAAGTATTGAGGAGGGGGATCAAACTAGTAATTTGTTAATAGGAGATGCGGTCTGAATTCTGGTGAAGTCGCGTCAAACTTCAATCAGGACAGGTCCGTCACTCGTATTTCAGTTCGGAACGTGGCTCAACGAGTGTTAAAATATTCCCCGTTCGTGATTTACCGCGGAGTGGCAAATTATATACCTCAATTGACGATGTTCGTGTTATGTCGGGCAAAGGATACGGAGCAGCCCGAAAAGAACTTTCGGTGGCCGGCCTCGGAATACGGAACTTCAAGACTGTCATCCACCGTTGCCGACCATACCGCGCTGCTCGACTGCAGGAGGTTTAGCTCAGTAATGTGGAGCAGTGCAAGGTATTCTGTTCAGGGTTTCTATCATCGGAAAACTGAGGACTCTATCCGCTAATGAAACCATATTCTCAGAGGTCTCCCATCGGCTCTAACCTAACGCCAATGCATTAACACCAGATATGCTGTAGACCGAATCAAGGTAAGCACGTCTACGGTCTTCGGAACAACACCCGCAAAGGTGCTACAAATGGAGCTAAAAATCCATTACACCAAAAAATCAACGACCCAACGAGAAAATTAGAGGGGCAACGGATCTGGATTTCCCCAGAAACCATAGTAGCACCAAGTTCTGATGCCACAAAAGTCAATAAAAGTGAAACCATAATTTATCAAAATATCGTATTTGGACGCACGTTTGTCGTCCACGTAGCTGGACTAGCAGCATCAACGGTGATAACATCGCTAACGGATCCAAATGTAATGCATTAGAATCAAATTCTAGTGTCACCTTTACACTTGCGACAAACTCAATGTCACAACCTAAGACAAATAACTCAGGTGGATCTGCATTTAAAACATTCCCGTCCTGAGCGCAAGTCAACTCTCGTAAATCGCCCATAGGCACCCCAACCGACCCAAAACAATCCGCATCTAAAATCCATCAAAACATCATCAGTCCACCATATAACCTACAACCGTCCCCCAGACTTGCTCGACATATTCCAACTAGTGCGTGTTCGCAAACGCCGTCGATATGTCTTTCACACATTCCCAGCATAACCTAAATCCCTTTTAAGTCGCCCATCAGTAAAACGAATGTCTAGCCCACCCAACTCTGCCTTCTGGACTCCCTACGACACCCTGCTGTCTCATCCACTATTCATTGTGAATGTCCCCTTTCCCACAAGGGCTGGTCTTCTTGATTATGCAATCTAAGATCAAACTGTTAGATGCCGAGACCACGAACTTTTCGACTGGCGAAGAGTAGTCAATTCGCAAGATACTTGGATCGTGCGTACGAGGACACTCGAGGTCCTCCATAATTTTTGGTCCCCATGCCTCTCTATATTCGTAAGTCCCAGTATTTCGACAAATGAACAACAAACACGAACTATGATCACCTCTCGCCGTCCCAAGATCATAAACGCTGCTCCTACTAACTCAAGATTACCGACCCGGATCTCTTACTTTTGCTAACCTGAGCTCAAGATATACGGTCCAAGAAGTAAAGGCCGAGGCATTTGTGTAACAGAATCCTGTACCAATAAGTCAATAGTAATTGCATCAATAAGTCTCGAGGGATATAACCTCCATCGCTGGGGTCGGCAAAATCAACACGGAGGAAGTGTTATGCCCACCACGACTGCTTTTGAGCAAAGAAGAGCTGATGCAGGAAACGGCTTCACTCTAGAAAATGTATACCTGATTAGAATTTGGTAAGGATCGGTTCAAGGCTCCCAAACATTGGTGTCATACAAAGAACTTATTGAAGTGGATTTAGGTCCGACACGATGATTTTGATTTGGTGTTTCATCGTACAAAATTGGGTCGTCTGTTGTAGAGGGTCTGGTGCATTATTCACCATGTCCTTAGCTCACAGAGTTGGGAAGCGATCATTGTAGACACTTAATGTTTATTTTTTTAATTGTCCTGCTTAATTTTGGTTGCTACATGTCAATTCGTTAAAACTTTTCCTACCGAAAAAAAATTTACTAATTATCTATACTTGTTTTGCAATTCCTCTACGCATACACAGGCCCCACCCGTAAAACCTCTATTATCTTTGGCTGGTCGTGTGTGTTTGAGGGCCTTCTCCCGCTCGTTGCCTAGAATTTAAACCGAGTCTCACATCGGCTGTATCTACTTCCCACTGGATTGAAAGGGTAAAGAAACTGGCTTAATTCATTTATCGGGAGATATCTCCAAGTGGCGTCTTTGAAAGTGATCATTCGGGTGTACAAGTTCCCATTTAATGTCAAATGACAACAAAAAAGATTTAAAGTCGGGTACGGGACTAGGAACCCCACCCTCAGTAATGCCAGTGGCCTGGTTCTGGGACACGGGCATAGCTACACTTCCTAGAATTTAACGTAAGGCTACTTGTATTACAGGGGGTTCTCTTACAAAAGAACCATAGTCTGTGCCAAGGCTGGACCTTGTCCCTTCTAACGACTCCCCACGGAGGTTACTTCCCCTTCTATTTCGGCCCTTAATATCATTCGGCGCACTTTACTAGAACGCAGATCCCCGCGAATTTATTAACGAAAAGGTTTAAAAGACTGGATAACTAAATACATCATTGCCTCTAAGCAAAGAAGAAGGCTGGTTGAGCGCTGGAACACTCTGTATATTGTTCTGGGCTCAGAACAATAACCAGACTGTTCCGATGCTCGACTATATCTCTGACTATATTTCTTTAGACTAGCTACTAGATTAAAAACAAAGTCCTGTAATAGGAATATCATACCTTTGAATCTCTGAAAATGATGGCGCAATCATTTGAAAAACAAACGGACCAACACTGGGATTTCAATCTTTCGCTAATGGCATCAAGCAAAGGCAGGTTTGTAACAGCTAATAAAGGTATATCAAAATTATTCGAAAACGTCTTCTTAGCCAACTAAACACTTAGCAATGAACAGAAACCCCAAAGAATGGAGTCATGCTTACCATCAGCGAAATCGATTTTAGCGAGAAACTTGTGTTAACAGCCATTAAGCACCCCCCCATCCACCCCCAACATGACCACGTGCAGAACTGGCCTTATCTCCTTATGCGTTATAAAGTCAGGAAACAAACCAGGAGGATGGTTATCGGGATGTTCTAAAGACAACTGCTATCACAAAAATGCTTGAAAAAATAATATATAATCAAGCTGAAAAATAACAACACCTAACCCTCTTCGCAACATGCTTTTCTCGGAAAAATAATGTCCTACCATGTGCCTGGAGTCTAATTCCAGACACGAGGTCATATGCCAAGTTTTGCACAGAAATACAATAATCGAATTAACAAACGCGGGTACCACGTTAGACCCCTCTCTCTTGCACAAGGGAATGACTTTCCCAATCCACGACCATAAAGGCCTTTCTATACGCAGACGACAGGCGGTTAAAAAAGCATATTAAAGCAGGCATTTCGAGAAAAATCAAAGACAACGTCGAGAAACTTAGCAAGTGGAGTACGATGTTGTAAATGTCTTTGGTCCTCTAAAACCTGCATCGGTATGTTTTACTACTCGAAATAAAACAGAAGCCATTGATAGAGGGTTTAAAACTGAGTCGTCTGAATACGCTGGACTTACCCACTCGGACTATCTAGACTTCGGCTAAAACTACGGTGCTGTGATGAAGCATTGGCAAGAATTTCATGCTAGCGAAATCAAGGAAAAACCCCTCAAAATGTATACATTGCCCCTTGGGGAATACGACTCTATAACGACTCTATACGACTTTATAACGAACTTACATTCCTGTGTAAAGCCAACAGCGGCTCTGATACACTAACAAGTGGTACTATTACAATAACATAAATGATGAAAAAATCGCGAAAGCAGGGAATCCAGAAGCCAACATGGTTAAATTTCTAACTTAGGAAATATGCAACAATTAGGAATAACCTATTACATGCACCTAAATGACGAACCTGACTTAAGGTTGAAGCTGAAATTAATAAATTATCCTCTATTTCAGGTGCGGATATGCTTTAATTAATATAACTTACTTCGCCACCTGATAATGTCAGTTTAAGTGCAAACATGCCTATGTATCGTTCAGAGTCAATAAATGCATTGATGGATGCAGATGTCATAATTTTTCGGCAGCTGTCAGCTAAACAATAGGTTGAAAACGCAACAATCATGTTGTACCGACGTGCACTCAGAACTTGAACCGCTTGAAGCAACAAGGTAGCTTGTAATTTGTAATCTGACTGCAAATGCCCATTCCCTTTCCTGGCGACGCTATACAGATAGATGGGTAAGTTTTACTAAAACAGAATGGTACTTGCATTAAATATCTGGTCATGATCAGCGGACCATATAGCCTACATCCTCGTTCTCGTTCGGTTTAGATGCCACAGGTTACTTCATTTAGCCATTTCTATATGAAGCTCTATGGCTGGGTCACGCCTGTATTTGTACTTATTTTCTACGCATTTCCCCTTCGAGCAGTGGTTTTGTTCACTTAAAATATGCTCCAATTTCATGCACCTTTGATGTGTCTGAAGTTTGGATACAATGATCCCTTAGACACGGTAATGGTGGCTGTGCTTCTGTTCGGTTTTTTTATATCAGAAATACAGTGTCCAGGGGATGTTAAAAAACAAGCCTAAATGCTATTTTTGGGGGAAATACATACTCACATGAACTCCGCACCACTGTTTGAGATGAGAAAAAGACGCTTTCCGTGGGAGCACAACCTCTCGAGAAAGCTCCGAAGTTTGGGATTGGGATTAATGTATATATCTTTAAAAAGGGTGATCATAATGATTGTGTCCACTTACCTGGATGGCTCATTATGGCTTCATGAAGCAATCCGGTCTGATGAATGATTTGAACGGCATTCTGCAAAAGAAAATGGCTCTTTTGAATCATAGGAAGAGGATATGCAAGGGGGGCGAATGATAGGTACTCGTCGATGACGCGAAAACAGGAAACAATTCCATGCTAGTTGCCATTAGTACATGGTCTTATGGGCTTGTAGGCCTGAATCTAGGGTGCACCATGAGTGGAACGACTTGACAAAAAATAAACTGATTGGCTACGTAGCGTGTGCGAAACAGCCATTGGGTTGACGCGGAAAAACCCGCGCTCCGAGAGCTCTGCTTACTTACTCGTCCTAAGCAAAAAGTACGAATGGCAGAATTTCAGTTTTTGTAAGGATTACCCATTGCTGTAGTCAGGTGGAAAGGCGAGAGATTACAACAGGCGGTTTACCAGTCACTGGTATTCCTTTCTCAAGGCAGGGTGCAGAAAAACCGGCGTCAACTAATGCCTACACAGAAAAAAACCCCGATGTTCTGCTCCTTTTGACCCACTCGTCCGGATGCAGCTGCAGTCAAGGCGGCCAACCAAAAACCGGTGCGGGAAAAGAAGGGATTTTTCTCGCAACGTTCAGCCGCGATACCTGTCACGGATAGGAAGCCTAGATACCAGCCTACGGATGACAAGTCGCGCAGGGAACGAGGGAAATGTCTGTTTCTTTTTACCGACCATTTCAAAGTTCGTTCCAAATATAAGCCATTGCTGAAACCAGGGGGCATTGTACACTGTCAAATAATTCATGCTTTAATCGCCAAATCCGTAAAAAAATACTCGTGATTCTGTCTAGAAGGCTTATGCTTGAGCTTGGAATGTAAACCTTGGCAGCGAGGTCTCTTGAGCCACTCTTAAAAATGTGCTTCATAATCTGTTGAAAAGCTAGTGGGCTGTGTAGAAGCTCAAGCAAGTAACTCGGAGAGGGTAACGTACTCAGCACGCAGTCAATTCCTGACTTAGTGTGTTGCCAAGCCGAGATGACAGATTGGAAGCCGAAAAAAGTGGACGTAAAGTTTCGAGAACTCTAAGGTCGATAAAACATATACTTCTTAAGCAATTTGTGAAATATGTTTGGGAGTGAATCCTATGGGATAATTTAAAAATTTTAGTTTGGCCCTGGTGAAGCATCAAATCGTTGACTGTTCAGTAGACGGTAGTCGGCTCCACTCACTATATTTGTCGAAAGAGACGTGCAGACATCACCTTTAAGACGTTTTAACAGACACGGGGCAGAGAACGAAAAACGTATCAAGAGGAACACCCACTTCTGCTCCGTCCTATGCGCATTCTACTTCTTTCCGACATAATTGATTCGCAGGAGACGGAAAAAATAGGAATCAGGCGACCGACCCACCCACGCCTGCATCTCAACACTTCAGTCAAGGACTCCCAATACTAGAGCTACGACATAAAATAATTCAGAATCAGATGGCTGCTTCGAAAACTCAAATAAGTCATCAACTATGATTGATCGGGCGCTTCGTGGCTTGATTCCCAAAGCCCTCCTCAGAGCGACATATACATAAGCCTAAATATACATATATGTATGCTGAATAGCATTACTGACAAAGACAAGGGAGACTGCAACGGCCATTTCTGGCTTACTAGCCGTAGATGACTAGCCAGTAGATGACACTCACGTTAATCTCATGGGGACAAACATGTCCCTTGGCGTCATGACTACCCAGTGGTTTGTTGAGTTAAGGCAGTATCTGGAGTCAAACTCACTTAACGTCAGTTTTGAATCATAAGAGGGGGATATGCAAGGGGGTCGAATGATAGGTACCTGTCGATGACGCGAAAACGGGAAACAATTCTATGCTAGTTGCTATTAGTACATGGTTTTATGGGCTTGTAGGCCTGAATCTAGAGTGCACCAACGTCCGTAGCGTTCAGGCCTCGTCTCCGTGTACCCATAACGTTTGCTGTTCCAGTGCATGCATTTGCTAACGAGATTGAGAGGATAGTCATGGTGAGGAAAATAGGACACTAAGCACGTGCAGGTCTCTGCTTTTCATCCCTAGAGTTAATCCAGCGGATAAATGTTCTGGCGCAGTTGTCCGTATGTACTAGAAAAGGATTAATATTATAATGGAGTATGTGTGCAGCGCTCGCTGGTCGCCAAACGGAATTGGCGCCAGGGCTTCGGTCATTGACACTGGGATGCCTTGAAGTGGAGTTGATGTACCCTTCCGGGCTTTCGTTTTCTCTCCCGAGACGTCCAACTGTGATCCGGCATAGAAGGCCTAGAGTATCATCAAGACAACGCAGACAAAATTTTTACTTTCAGATGTCCAACATGGAAGTCTCCTTTGTCTTCTGCAATTCTATCCGTTCAGAAGTCAATTGCTGCCCTAGTCAGTAGTTTGGGGATACAAGTGAACGGAGAAACAAAAAGGGGCCGACACAATTACTCCATCCAGTCGCCCCAGAAAGCGAGTCGCGGCTGCAGCTGAGTACTTCAAGCGCTCGGTAAATTTCCTCGGGTCGATGCGGAAGACAATACACCGACATATGTTTAAGCATGACAACTGGCTGAGGTGAGATGTCCGAGCGACGACTTTTTTACAAATTCCAGAAACATGCCCCAGAGCTCCTTTTCATGCAATCGATCACACAGATAAAACGTTGGCATCCCACGGAGCTCAGTTTGCTCATTTTTTACCTGAGTTTTCATGAGATGATGTCAACCGGCAGTTTGGGTGGCTTCTCATTGCGGATCGCCTTATGAGACCTTCAATCCTACGCCTACTTACCCAAAATAAGGGCCGTTTGCCCGCTGTCGACTCGAGCACAGTGCACCTTATAGGTCTTTTTCGTTTATTTCACCTCAGCCGGCTACGGTGTGATGTGTGAGGTGATTAAAAGGTAACCCGTCGTTAATTGGGGGTGTTTGAGTCACCTGATACGTTCGTTTGCAAATTCAGCGGTCATTAAACGACCGCTAGTCGACTCCTCAGTTGTTTTGCCATTGACACTTCGTACGCCGTAGTTTTGGCCTTTCAGTGGTCACTCATCTCTTACAAAGTCCTGTGTCCATTGGGCCATGCAGCGCTCTTAGTCTAGCCATAAATACCCTCTTCGGGGTTATCCGCACTCTCTTCTAGACACGTTATGTGCACAGACCATGCCGAATATAATGCGTCTGATTAAACAAACATTAAAAATCGCAGGAGCAATTTTAACTGTGACAAACTAGGGGGTGTAGGAGATTCATAAGGCCATAAAAAGTGTTCCCAGACGGGACGGAAACAGCTGTGCCCCACTGGCTGAACCAAGGCGAACACGTTTGCCAGCAGTGCAAATTAATCAGGTCAAAAAAGCGAGACTCCCGATTGAATCTTAACATTTAAAGTCCGTCGGGCAATAAAAGGTGTCGGGGTGTGTGAGTTTCTTAAGTTCATCAGAAATCGCAGGCTATCTCAAACACCCGATGAACTGCCGAAAACAGTTGCTTAATTATTCTAGCGAATTAGAAGAAAATAAAGGGAAACATTACCCTCACATCCGTGTATATACATTCGGGTTGGAAATTGATTCCCGACTTTTTAAAGTGCTGAAAGAGGATAAAAAAATATTATGCATGAATAAGAGATTTACTGTTAAGTAGGGTCAACAGTTACGATACCGACCATGCAAAGTTCAGTTTTGTCGAGGCAGAAATACCCTCACAGATTATCTGTGACACAAAACGTTACAACCAAATAAAATTCAGTGGGGCACGTTTAAAGTTTCCTGGACTTGTTTTCGTGAATAATCAGAGATACAGGACACTGCTGACTAGAAGTCGCAAATATCAAGTGAACCCTTAGCCTCTGGAGACAGAACCCGGCATCGTGTAAATGAAGTTGTGTATAGATGTTCTACCAGGCCTGAATCAAAAAACATATTTGGTTGAGCGCCTTGCAATTTTGCCCAAAGGTGCGCATTTGAAAATCCGGGAAGATAAAGCCGATCTGAGGCGGGAAAACTTACGTTGTAGCAAGCCCTTCCATACATTATCGGGACTCATTAAACGGCGGTCCAAAACTTTTAGTGTTTGGATGCTGATAAAAGTGAGTATTCGGTTCCACAAGTTAGTGCTCCGTGATATAATCGGAGACAGCTACAAACTCGCATGTCCGAGCACAGGTTGGCCGACCCCAGGACGGACAAGATGCCCCGGACGGTGGAAGACAAATGGAAAACAAGACACTCCAACGAATTAGACGCTGTTGTCACAGTCAAGGGGGAGAATAAGAACACGTCAAATCTTGTGCCGGACTCTCATGGGCGGACCGACATGCCGACCCGCCTCCGGTTTACAGGGCTCTGCGCCAATACCAGGCTGGGACGGTGAGACAAACAAGTGAGCTTCCAGCGGCCACCTGCAGCTCGTTACAGGCCCAGTAATGCGAACATACAAAGGCAGGAGGTCCTGACTCGCAAGGCGTTTCACGTTCACCTGTACCCCGAGTGCGCACACTGCGTTCTAGTGCACAGACAGGACTCTCGATGTCAAGTACCGAATATGGAACACCAAACAAGTGTTACTGTTAAGCTGACTTCAAGAGGAATGGTAAGATGCCTTTGTGCGACTCACTTACAACAAAAAGTAAAGTTAGAAACAAAGTGGCCTCAACGTTCGTTGTTCGCGGAACGTTCATATGGCCACGCCCTAGTGCAGTTGGAATAGAACGAGGCCTATAATTAGGCTGAGGTCACGAGAAGGATCAGGTGGCAAACCGCGACTTTTTCACGTATAGTAATCGCCGGCTATATCCCGCCTCGACTTTCGCTGCTTCACTCTATCGCGAATTTTCTTTTTGTTAAGACATGCGTTATTACAATGTGCTTGAAACTGTATAACGTATTAAACAAAACTCGTAATTGATATACGATGTGTCCATTTGTGCGCAGTGTGTAAACAGTGTGTATACATGCATAATTTCAACGAATTTTACCTAATACCTAGGAGAAAATATAGGGTTTGTGCTGCAAAACTGTGTGAGGAATGTTAATAAGAGTATATGAGGGTTTATAAGGGCTTGAAATATAAAAAGATAACCACAAAACATATGGTTTTTACGTCGCGGAAGGTCCTGGAACGCAATCCCCGCAGTCGGGAGGATCACTGTAATTAACAAGGAGTATGGGCCCTAATTAGGCAAACGCCTAACTTCCTGCCTGACCCCGAGTTGGAAGACGATAAAGAGCATAGACATTCATTCACGACAAAAACATCAATACACTTTTTAAACAGAAGGATTAACAAAAATCTTTTTTTCGTTTTCATCGGAAGCATAGGCATCAGAGGTCTTTGTTGTGAAAGTCGTTGGCTTCGGAGATGGGATTTAATTTTTGTGTGAGCCCAAAAATACTGCCTGCACCGTTACTTGCAGAAAAACGACGGCGAGGTTTGGTCCTGCAGCCCCACCTGGATGATACCATATGGTTAACTTTCTGATAAAAATTTTGATAGATGCGAATACACTGATTTTACAAATATCACGTATTTACATCTTCCAGTCAGCGAGTCTATCACGAGGAGGGGGGAGTGCTTATACGTCAGTCCCGGTTACATCAGGTATCAGTTTACACGCGACTCCCTGCGCCTGCTTCAAGCCCAGCTTCCGCCCCCTTTATCACCCTAATCCAGCGAGTGGCCAAGTAGACCTGTCAATGGAAGTGTTCCGACGGCGTGGAACTTCGTCGCTCCAACTAAAGTGGTCATACACTGCGAATTACCACGCAGTTCCCTCGGTGGCCTTCTAGTTATGACTGCGCCCTCATTATCCCCTAAATACAGCGTGACCGTGTCGGGGGGATAGTGTACACACCGCCGTCACCCGCTTCCCTGCGCGTGCTTTGAGCTCTGCTTGTGCGCTCCTTCCCTTCCTAATCCAGCGAGTAGCTAAGTTAGGTACGTTAACTAATACTGTTTTAGTAAGCCAGCCATTTGGTATCAGTCAAGCGGGACTGCAGAACCATGCCGCGCCAAAAGGACTTCTAGGAACGTAATATGTAGGTAACAGCTCTGAAAAATTGCCTTGATTTGGCAGTATTCATAATCATGAAATGCACAAACCGCCCACTCTGGTGATTTACTAAAAACAGCGAAAAGAACTATATGTTCACTGGGAGCTGACTCATCGGCCTCCATTGCTGGAAGAAATAAAACATGAATTTTACGGAAGTAACTTCTGCTCATTGTAGACACATGCTTGTCCTTGCTTACTGTACCTTAGTTATATCCGCAAGTCAAGTTGGTTAGTTAGACACAAATTTCCCCGCTGTCGAGATTCCACTTTTCCCCAAGAATTATTTCTAACCGACTTAGTAGGATGTATTAGATGTTTTCTTTCCACACAAGTTCATTCACCCTAGCTGGACAATTTTGTCAATGCGTAGGTAGCTGTTTCCGTTATTAGTTATTTTTCGTCCATTTTGGCGTGCTCCATCAGTTCCTTTTGCATAACGGTGGGCCTAAGTGGCTCGGTGCATGAGTGATACCTGTGTCGCTATCGAGCAAGATAAAGTGCTGACATTCCAGGGACATCTCAACGCAATCTCCTCGAAAAAAACAATTCGCAACGGAGGCGGAAGATAACAACCAGACGACATTCTCAGATGCTCCCGTCTATTGCAAAGATTGTGATGAATTAAGGGAAAGGAAAAATACCACGTAAGTACTGAGCTCCAACAACAACAACCGCCCAATGAGCCACAAACGCGGACGCATAAGGGCGTCATCAGCGCGTACAGACCCACTGCGGTGAACTGGAAAACGAGGTTCTTGAACCACAATACCTTCGACGGGTGCTTAGAAAGAATGGCTATCAGTGCGTATTCGACAGCCGATGCAGGCAAAGCCGAGACGAGAGGGCAAACCTCACCGCATTCTACTATTGGCGCGCGCCTCGGTATATCAAGAATGCCTTCGAAGCTAACAGCCGCATTTTAATACAACCCGGGAGCGACCATAAGGAGCCAAGTGATCTGATCGAACTACCCGCTGTCCTGGCAAGGACGTGTGAAGTAGATAACTCGATGATGAAGTGAGAATGGATGCATGAAGTTACGGCTCGCTCGTTGGGAACCAGTCGCACCTACAAGCTCGATGGGGCCGTGCTGGCTGTCGCCTGTTGGCATCGTAGTTTTCTGACTCGTAGTTCATCCATATCCAGAATGATCTCCCCTCTGCCATATTCAGCAACAGGATTTTGGATAGAGTAATTAGTTACGCGGGGCGCACGTAATTGAACGGCGCTTCAAACGACCCTACTACTGCGTCTTATTTCCGAGTCATGCTCAGGCCATTCCACGCTGAAATCGCGGTTACTGAGGTCACCGGCGCAGGTAATTAAGCTATTTTCGAACTAATTACGAACATGTAAAACACATGCGGGCATTACTAATTTTAGTAGGTCCGTGGTGGTGTAGCAACTGCACCCACCATGTATCCGCCAAATTCTGTCTATTGCTGTCTCTGATGCTGGGCTCGGGAGGGACCCCGAAGCGTCAGCGGGGAGGGAATAAAATTCTTGCTCTGGCAACAGAGTTTGCCTCACTCTTCGACTGTTTTCTCGAACTTGCCTCTTCGCGTCTATCGACAGTCAAGGCAAGCCACTGCCGGACTGCAAGTGCGAGGGTGATTAAACCCACTGTCGTGGTGACCTATCAGCCGACACTGCAGACAGCGAGAAGCCGCCAGACGGTGAAGGCGGTGGTGGCAGTCTGCAATCCAACAACGACCATTTACGGCACTATTTCAGGGAGCGAGGGTGACGCTGCACACGACCCAAGAGGCTGTGGAGGGAGACGCGTGTCCCGGGTAGGATGCATCGTATATTCGCAGCCGGTATCAGACCAGATGGGACGCGTCATGTACGCCTTAGAAAAATTACTGTGCGGAGGTTGGCCCAGTCTACGTTTTCGCCGTATGAAACACCAGACAGTGATGAAAGCAGCCGCCACTGCTAGTGTACCTTCAGTGATATCAAGCCATAAACGTATCTAAATCTGTTAAATGGCGTAGTGAAAATGCGATACTCAGGTGCTATCCAGGTGCGTTCACCTGGAGGCGTTCACCGGGAGAGGTGTATTGGAGGTCTGACGTTCCAAGTAGTTGTTTCGTCTACCCATCTTCAGAGACTGGGACGTCATGCGCACAGCCCTCCTTATATGGCGCACTCTGTTTGACGCATGACCCGCCAATAGCGCCTGTGTGGCTGCATCCGACCCGGATGAAGATAGGTAGACGAAACAATTACTCGAAACGCCAGACCTCCAATACGCCTCTCCCGGTGAATGCCGCATTTCCTTTTCAATGACGTAATTTTCCAATGCGTTTACATTAAAAGGCCGGTATACGGCATTGCTCAATAGACAGAAAGCAATTCCCCAAAAGGGAGGATGGACTGGAAAGGTCATTTCGGGTCTGTACGACATCATCGCCCGGCTATAGCTCGTCGGAGCAGGAGATATCTTCCAGTCAAATTTAAATCGATTGTTCCAGGTGGACCAAAGTCCATGGTCCAGACACAGGTATCGTCATGGAATGCCTTGCCTTCTGCAACTAGCTAGTATGGCGACTTTTGGCTAAGTCTTATCAGACATGCTACATCCTCTGATGGGACACCACCCGGCCAGCAGGATGGGAAGTTGGAGGGGATGGGGGGGGGGAGGAGGAGGAGCTTCCCTTCCGGATTGGTAGTTGGACCAAACGCGTGTAGCAACAGGCATGCGGTTAGATTTGCTTACCTCGATCACCGAACAAACCGTGTAGACCGCCGGAAGACTGAAGAAGTCCATCATTTGCGTCATGTGGTGTTTCTGAAGAGGCAAAACCAGGTCAAAGTTTTACGCATCCTTCCACGCACACATGAGAAAAGTTAAGAGACGCAGAAGAGTATATGGATGCAAGCAAGCAAGTGGGCTGTCTCATGAAGTCTAACAGCCAATAAAATATGGATTTAGGCTTCCACGTTCTGCGTGAACCGATATGTCCTGTTCTTCCCACCCAACAGGCTCTTGCCATGTAAAAATTTAGAAGCATCCTTTTTTTGTCGCCGAAGGCATATGCCAGGTGGCATATCAACAGGGGAGAGTTGAAGGCATCGGTTCGAATCCCAGTGCAAGGCAGCAATGTTTACGTGACATTACTGGTCTGTTACAAAAAAGAGCGTCCAACAAAGGTGGTTCTAGGTTCTCACCTCAGTCTGCCGATCGCCGCGCAGAAGAGAACTCGGGACATAGAGGCCGTTGTAGACCGACTTCACCGTTTCTACAGGTACCGGCTGGAGACCCCGATGGACCGTATCAGCCTGAATATTGTTGAAAGCGTCCACCTTCATAATAAGACCCTATAAGGCAAGATGTTTTTTCGTAGAAAGTTAGATGGCATACAAACTTAGTCGTAAAAATGTGAAACAAGTACATGGGTCGGGACTACGGTCGAGTAACTCGGCCAGTCATTAAAAAATTCTGTTTGATATTCCACATTCGACGTTTTGCCAATTTTGAGCCGACCATGGTTTCTGAAACGTTAGCACTGCAACAACTCCGTTCCAGTGAACTCTTTCTCAATCAACATTCAGTGAGCATGAGCGTCACTTCGATGTCGAGCTGCCGGAATCCGCGCCATCTGCTCAACGTCCACTCAGACTCCATTCAGCGGTGACGTTTGGTTCCTGCCCAGCAGCAAAGTTGACGACAACAACTGCACCAACACTCAAATCTGCCTCCCCCCCTGTCGAGGTGTGTTAGGGGGTTAAAAGTCCTGTAGAATACCGCATACACCTTAGGGCAGACCACAGATGCACTCCATACACTACCCATGCGACAAATACCGTCTGACGGAGATGACAATGGTCGATTGCGACGGTGAAATTTCCGATGCCCGTTGGTAATTCCGCCTATGCGATGTCCTGCAACGATCTTCTGTGCATCACATAAGGCAATTTTCCCTCCACTATGACGGCAACCCACTTGAATCATTTGACCGGAGTTTTTAAACGTAACTCCTTCCTTGCAGGCTAACATCGCACTTCTCTACTATAGCCTAGCGTCTTCTATTTGCCACCTCAAATTGTGTTTTTGTGCATTTAAAATAATGCAGGGAAGATAAAAGTTCGTCAATGACTCTCAATGAGGACCAGCTCTGTTCCAAAACAGTCCACTTATGACTTGCACGTTAGTTGGACTATACTGAGGTAGACTTACGGAGGATCTAACTCATGTTCCCTTTTTACGTGTTTTAGTGGTTAGACAGAGTCAGGCTGACTGGATGAGTGGGGGCGTAGTGACTTGCCTGGTTTGATGCACGTCCACGCATAGGAAAAGGACTCCAAAAGTGGTCTCAGATGTCTCATCGAAGTGTTTCCATAAAGGTCATGTTAAGGAGCCATTGTAGTCTGACGATACATTCAGCAAAGGGAAAAGTCACCACATTTGCGCGACACACTGCACCAGAGTAACCAACCTAGAATCCACCAGATGACTACCAGGCAAACTTGATTAATAGATGTTTTGGCAGGTTTGAATAATTCATGTGACGCACCAAGGCCACCGGGCTTTTCACAGTTGGGTCAAAGGGATTATTCAAATCTGCCTAAAGCACTTATTAATAAGGTGAACCTTGTGATAATCTGGTGGATTCTAGGTTCATTATTTAGGCAACCTGCTTGCGCAGTCTGCTGGCCATCAGAATGGGTGGTATAAATAAGCTTTGCGGACAACATGACTCAAATGTGAATTAAATTTATGGCCTCTGGTCGGGGCCTCGTAACACGGGTCATTAAAGTGTTGGTTTTACGCGAACCTTGCCCTGGCTGTTGTGGGTTTGAATCCTACCGAAGTCGCGGAGATTTCATAACCGGGTAGAATGCATTTATCAGATCTACCAAAAACACCTATAACATACTTTACCTTATTCACCCCCTCGAGTCAGTTTACGTAAAGTTTGATCCTCATTCGAAAAGTGGAACTGTCTTCCAAAAGTTGACTATTAGTGTCCACGGTCCTTCACTTCGATATCTTGCCCTAAAGAACACTTACGGCTCGTACACCGTTAGATGGTCATTTGGCTTCCACAATTCATTGGACTGTTTGATTCAGAAGACAGTTGCCTACTCTTATCTTTTAGGAAATCAATGCTCAAATTTGGAATAAATCCTTCAGGACGAAGCTGGGGACAGTGCTTTCTAACCGGCCACGGACGTCGCCATGGTTTCACTCGGTAAGCGAGGGTATGTCCTGCCGGGGTGAGTTGCCGGTGAATTGAGGGCTGCATAATTTTGTCCTTGCGCTGCTTTTAGAGATCTATCTAGCGTGCCTGTCAAATCCTTTTGCCATCGAATGTGCATCAAGAAGCCAAACTACCATATGCACGTTCCAGCAAGCCCTTCAGCATTACCCCAATAGAATCAGAATGAAACACACGCAGCGTTTACGACTTGCCTCTTTGATGTCCAAGTGGAGTCCGCGAATAAGAAAATTTGGGTCGAAAGCGATGGAAAGCAACTCGCGTGGATACTAAATTGAAGAGGAGAAAAAAAAACAGAAAATGTCAAAATAAGTAGGGATTCACTGTGCACAAAAGCGAGGACCGACATGGAGATCTTTGACCTCAGTGAAGTGCAACACCGCGCGGATGAGACCAGGACAGAGGGGGTGGGGAGTGGAGTATTGAACTTGGAAAACAAGACAAGCCTCGTGCTGAAAGCATACCTCGGGAGAGAGGGGAAAAATAAGAGTCATAGACTTTTTATCAATGGCTTGAGTAGTTGAGAATGCGAAAGTCCACTCTGGCGTCAGGAGCGACAACCAACTGATACGACTCAAAGCGTGTGAATATGTGTTTTCATCAGTATATGACCTGACGCGAGGGTGCGTTAAAATACCCGATTGTCGTCTGACGGCTTGAAGAGAAGTCCCAATGGTTGGAAAAACCCGAAACTGGAGTGAGTATAGAGAGAATTAGAGCATGTGTGACAACAGAGAGAAAGGCAGTAGCGAATAAGCCACATATATTACTGTGTCAGGTTTACTTCTCCTAGTCTGGAGTGCTGTCTGAGTATTCATTACTGCTCTCTGTGCGACCACATGCGAGGTCTAAGTGACGGCTCTTCAAAGCAAGAGTGGGAAACACGTGTACCGTCCAGCAATCAAGCCTACTTCAACACGACTTTGGTGTTCATACTACTGATATGTCTACTGAGCATGTCATGGAAGGGACTAAAGTAACAAATAAGGGACACGTTGATGCCGCTGGCTGGTATACCTGCCTCAAGGCCTATAAAACTGCCGAAGCAAGTCAGGGTCAGCCCCGTTATGGAGATGAACCCGAGTCCGAAGGCCCAATTACCGAACGAGGGCGTATACGCACCTCTGAATCACTGGATACATTACAGTGCTAAGCCATAGCCTGCATAAAACGCAGCCTGTGCTACAGAGAAACTGCAAATAAATGACGGCAAATGGACAGTCGATGAGGCGTTCAGAAGTACATAGGGAAGGAATTCGGCAAAACGTCGACCCCGATTTTTTCTGCCCGAAAGGGTACCGTTATTTTGAAAACCCAAGTAGGGTGGGCACAAGGTCCTCACAAAATACCTAATCATAAGCACGAAATTTCAAGTATTTGGGTAATGTCACTCTAGGTGATTCAATGAGTAATTTAACAGGTTTCGGACAGTTAAGTGAACGGCCTTTACGGATTAGAGAAACTTGGGTATTAGCAACTTAGCTGCAGCTCAGATCGGAAAGATGATTCGTCATACCGAACCGTTTTTCCTAAATTCAATAAGAAGTGGTCTTTTCCTACCGAAATTTTCTGTGGTATTTCAGATGCTGTTGGCTGCAACTTGGGTTTAGAAGGAGACTTGATGTTGTATATCGTAAACGCCCCTGGACAGGTAGAACGCATTTCGGCGGAGTTTGGTAGTCTTAGCGCCCGCTGGACAGAATCAACTGCAAAGAAGCTGTGGTGCGGGTTATCAGATTCTGTGCAACAACTGCCCGGCCTCTCCATTCGCACAGATCAAGTCGACGGAAGGTCGCGCTCAAGACTACTCGGAATACTGACCACGATTTCGACTCGCGAACCGGTAGTAAATCGACCGAGAGCAGCGTGAGCCCTGGATTTCCAATTGTAAGAGGATGTATGGCGCATGTGAAGGCCTTGCGAACACGTCGTGACTGAGAACTAAACAAGCACTTGACCGGCGATGAAGGATATGTCGATATATCCCACCCAACATTTGGACTTTCACAGCCAGAACACTTGCATTTGAAAGCTATGGGGAGGGGGCGGGGCAGTCTCAGCAACCAAACCCGAAATCGAGGACCCGCAGTTCTGACTGGATAAATTGCGACCAATCACCACACGGAAGGCGAGGATACACTGGATAGACCGGCCGACAGCCGAAAACAAAGGTGCACGGGCACCAGCTAGTGCAGAGGTCAGGCAGTAATTCACGCGTACTGACGTGCACCACCCTGACAGGCTGGACTCTGGCGTGGATGAGATTATTAGCCGGGGTGGTGGGCAAGAGGTAACACGGGTCCGCTCAACCAACCGATATATCCGGCGCTCAAGGCTTCGTACGACTTTGTGTGTGTACACCCCGTATGACAACAGCCTCAACGAGACGGCGCACAATACCCCTCCCCGCGCCCCCTCCGGCAGTCAAGTCGGCATGGGGCTCTACGATTAGGCGCAGGCAGCTAACCGTACAGGCTCACACGTACACGCTGACGTACGCAGCGGCAACCACCCCCCCCCCCCTTATAGTGTTCGCAGGGCAGCAAATTCGGTAGTTTAATGGTTAGTGGCTGCACTTGGCGTTCGAAAGGCTGAAACTCGAAATGGAACAATCCTAGTGGTTGGCTCTCCTTCAACGATCGCTATTTCGGTTAACTTGGGACTGCTAGTCAAAAGTGACATCTGAGCCCTTCTAACCGAAGGACATTTAAGGCTTGACAAACTGCAGCATAATTAACGGCTGCTAATTTGGCGGACGCTTTACGATCCCGACGAAAAGTGGTCTGTATGGATAGTGACCTTCGCTAAATCAACCCATTCTTCCAGATAGGTCAGTAGACTGGGATCTAACGCCGAAGGCGATAGTAATTCAGAAGCATAAAATTGGACGAGAAACATGAACACTGCACAGGGGTCTTGTGCGGCTACCATTTCGTCGCACACAGACAAACCAACATTGTTTGGACACAAAGTCAAGTGCCACTGGATCTAGACCGCCAGACTCCCTAACCATCTTCCAGCCTTGCAGATGTGTTTGCTAACCAAGTGTAAAATCAGACTCATTTAAGTAGCATGTCCGCTGGACATTCTTCCCGCTATTGTGCGAAAATAAGCCCTACGTCACACGAAGGATTTGAGACGTGCATTATAAGTGTGACGAGACTAAGCAGAATGTCAAGGCGCGTAATGATTTAATGCAT
>CACRXP010000346.1:184588-197496 GCA_902702965.1 Spirometra erinaceieuropaei | reverse complement strand
CCGAAGCAACGCTCGATTCCATCGACAAAGGCTTTGCTCGTGTGAGCGCTAGCACGAGGGTCGATAGGTGAATGGCAGTAAAGTTTGACAAGCCACAGCAAAAGCAAAACCTTGCAGGCATGCGCACGCGCTAATTCAGCCGGCTTAGTAGGGTGGCAGCCAGCAAAGATGAGAGGCGGTTGTCCGTACTGGCGTCACGTGATTCGCACAGGAAAATGGCTCAGTACTGAACATTCCCGACTCCTCTGTCAAACGCTTCGGTGTAGAGGCCACCCCATTGGTCACCTGCACCATGCATAATCAGTCGGCCTTACGGACGGATTAGCTGTCGGGATCGCGATCAAGAGCAATGCGTGTGCCTCCAGTACTTCGCGAGCAAATAAATGCATGATATATGCCTTGACTTCGCTGCCGTACGGGGTTATGATTCCGTCCGTCAAATGGCCTTGAGCCAAACTTTAGGAGCTCACGCAGTGGCAAACACCTTGCAGTCTCATCATGTTCAAATCGCCGCCAGTGTTGCATCGAGTACTGCGAGCGCAACGCCGGAAATAAGCATATGCCTTTTCGTTGACCATTTTCAACCTTGCATTGCGAGCAACTGACGGTTGATGCGACAAATATGGTAGGATACAACTGTCATAATCATAAGGAGATAAATGTTCTGTTTGAGGAAAATTACGGAGTTCTACGTCTTGGGCACGAATTCGGACATGATTGTTGAATAAAATGAGTTGGAAAACGCAAAGAACCAGACAGCAGAGATATAGCCGGCTGACGATGTACGCCGTTTCAGTCTCCCTGTTTTTTGTCAGTAAGGTTTCTTGAATAAAGAATACCTGTCGTTGAATTTGGTCAGTAAATTTATGAGGACAAGGTAAGGCATCGAGATGGAAATCCCATAAATAGATTAACTTTGGTAGCGTCCTGATAAGCCACCAAAGGAGATGCAACAAAGTGTGATTTTGTCAATCCCGATTATCAAGAACATATCAAGGAATAATGCCCACCCGATCAAAAAATGGGAAACAATTTCTAGATTGCATACTGAAAATTCACTGTAGAAGACTTAACATTTAAATTCAGTGCTAAATTCGCCTGAGAGGTCAGTAAGCAGTCAAAAATAACCGTGCGAGGTTGTTGCCAACAAGCAATAAAACAACTCCGCGAAAACCGGCCTTGTCAAATTTTTGGAGGTTAGTTGTAGGAAAGAGCACGGAAAAAAACAGACGACAAGACGAACAAACGTCTCAGACGAGTCAGAACCCTCCACAGTGCCGCTCAGTCGCGTTGGGTGCATTTGACTACCTGACTGCAGAATTGTTAATCATCAGAGAACCGACCCATAGCGCCTCTCTTAGTGTTTCACCGCATTAATTCTGTATTATTTATTCATTTATTTTCAGACATTTCGTCCCAGTTTTCAGCGTCTTGGTGTGTAGCCGCTTGAGTTATCATATGTATGAGTATAAAATCTAGATGATTATTACTCTTATAGTTATTCTCACCACTATTGCGACCATTTAGACATCCTAACATGGAACGGCAACAGGAAGACATGCGCATAACCTAAAAATGGAGAACCCGAAGAGGTCGCTATTTGTCATTTAGTAACTATATTAAAGAAAATTGCCATCTAATCCAATAGTCAGATGCAAAACACACTATGTAGGGAGCAAAAAAGGGAAATTTAGTCGAACTAACTTTCCACTTCCAGACGAGAAGGTGTGATGTTTTACGGAAGATGAATTCAGCCAATTCAGGTGTGTAGGTGACGAGAGTGAAGTCATAGTCGAATCCGTAAACATCCAGTTCTCCTAAATGGACCTCCTTGTGTACAAAGACAGCTTCCTGATCAGTAAGTCGTGCAGTGGGCGGGCCTGCAAGAGGACAAAATTGTGTAGATTTGTGCGAAAGACCATAATCCAAGAAGGCATACGTGACAACAACACTTCGAGCAGTAGATTTAGACTTGAATTTTTAGAGTTACTATGTCTAGAAAGTCTAAAAATTCAAAAACTGTCTGCAGTATCCAACTGAGATGATGTTATCTGTTGTACCATGTACTCGTAAAACCTAGCCGGTAACAGGAATTTAGACTTCTCTAAAAGTCAGCAACTACTTTCCTTTCACCTTTCAATATACGCTTTGGATGATGCCTCGAACTTCGAGTTGGGTAATAAAACGTCCTAGAGGCCTGGCGTGGAGAACAGGACTAAACGGCCATATCATTAAAAATGTTAGGAAATCTTAAGCATGCATACTTTGAAGAGATGTCAATTGATAATTCGAAATGGCCTTACACGAGCATAAACGCCTGTCTTTGGGCAGATAACAATCGCTGGAAGACCGTGTCCAAATTCATAGGTTGCCGGGTCAGCATACCTAAGTTTCTCGGCTGCCGCACACATTTTGGAAGGCCTACGTGCAGTGCTTTGTCAGCTTTACTCTTACTGGCAAGCCTAAACGGGTTGCTAGTCATCATAATAGATAGATACAGGGAGCCTATTTAATTTATACTTTTCAAGAATTCGAATTTAGTAAATACAGTTGGAAATGTGAGTTCCAGGAGGCAGTCTATATGTCAGCTACTCAAACTACACTGGTGTGAAAATGGGCCTGCAAATTTATTTTATGCCAATAACAAATGACCAAAATATAGGACTTGAAAATATATGTAGATAAACGACAGTCTTCTCCGCATTATAAAAGTCGACGTACTCAGGCATAAATCTTCCATCTTTTTATATTGTCTTATAAGTGACTCCGCTTCGGACACCCGAATTTTCATGTTCCCATCGTTTTCAGATATGTGGGCTTCATGTGGGCGAATGTTTTGGTTTTGGGGGCCCTGACTGCTTGAGATGCTTGATGACTTAACTTTGCGGAGCCACGCCTCAGCCGTAAGAAGTAGGCGTTTGGTGTATCTTGCGTTCATATCTGTCACCAAACGGGTAGAAGATCGATAAACTTCAAAGAATAATGACATTTCTCAGCACCTTTTGCCCATGAATTAATGTTTGCTATTAAAACATAGTAAGGAATCTCGCGATAATCGCAGGGCTTTTCAATCAAGAAAACCGCAGGAACACGCTGGAAATCACAGTCGGTCCTTTACGGTTTCTCTTAACGAGGCAAAACGGCCTATGTTCAGCAACCTAAGTAAAACAACAATGTGACCAAAAGAATGATAGAATTTAAAATCTGATGATATTTCTAACAATTACTTGGATGGTTACGCCACTGGAACAGGATGTCGGTTTTAAAATTTTTGAGTATACGATAAGAAAGATATAGTAAGCAAAGCATCCGAAGTGCATTCTTATTTACCCTTTTTGTCAGTCGCTTCTCCTGGAAAAGAGGCTCGAATCCACTTAGGTCGTTAGGTTTGCCCGAATGCACACTTTTTAAGTTACTGAAAAAGACCCACTAACTGACATTCCGACCGTCGTTGTCGACGATATCCACCGTGCGCTCCACGGTGAGACGAGAGCAGGCACGGTGACTTGTGCTTGACTTAGTTTATAGCAGTAAGACTTGCACGGTATATATCGCACTCCCTCCTCCTACTCTCCCGTTGGACCCGGTGTGAAGACAGAGTCAAGAAGACCGGAGGTGGGGGAGGATACATGTGTGGTCACTAAGTACCGTTATAAGCACCGGTCCAAAATACATATATTCAGAAAACCCCTTTGACGTTTATTCAATGAACAGGACATTACCGAAGATCCTACCTTATGCATGTTTTGGTTATCGTGAAGATCAGCGGAGGGTTTGGCAATTATGACACTGAAACTAGTTTTCAAAATCAATGAGGGTTTCCGTAAAACTCAAGACAGACGGCCTCCAGAAAAGAAGGTCGCGCCCAAAGTGCGGTCCGAAATGCAATTAATCGAATGTAAAGTTCCTTCTTTAGAGGAACTTTCCGCACTTTCGGAGTTGTCAGACCACACTGGCGTTAGGCAAAACGGCCTGCTAGGTTCGTTATTAATTTTAATTTGCAGAAAGGGCTGTCTTCTTTTTCTGACTTGGATGAAGCGTCCGGGTAAGTGGAATTGAGTAACAGAAGCATAAAAACCCCGATGGCTCAACAGCGTGCATGACTTAAGTCGCTAAAATTATCTGCATCTTCTATCTATCGGTGACACCGCTTTTGATGTGAACTATAGATAGGGATGCAGATTTCAGGTTTTTGATTCGAAGAAGGGAAGTCGACCAGCAGGACGAAAATTGCAGGTCCTGTGTTAATCCACAATTTGCTGCCTCAGAAAGCCTTAAAAGGCTCATTAAAATATGCCAAACTTACGTTAGAGGTGGGCACCTTTCTCAACGTAACTGCGCACTATAATGTACAGTGAGAGTAGCGAGAGTATACTCTCATTGGTATTTTAAAAAGTCGTACAGCTTGCCCTTAAATTTAACAAAATCAGCTCAAACTCAGACATACTCAATGTTTAGAGGACGATTATACTCAATGTAGGATGCAGACGTAGTGCGACGAAGCAATCTCCACGTCCAGACTTCAACATCCCACTAAATCACTAGGCTTGAGGCTTTCAAAGGACAGACTAACTTGTCACCCGTTGCACTATACGCATCGTATCAACCTAATTGTATTAGCTGGTGAAAAAATCATCTTCAATTACGCACTATCGTACGTGAGGAATCAAACTTTATAACGACATCTCGATCTGGATATCATTAACTTAAACCTTAAATACAAGTGGAGGGAATAACAGACAAATCCAAACAAATGGTCGACTCGCCGAAAGTGCTAGCCATTCACATAGACCCATGACGCGTACGGCACATTTGTCATTGGCCGTAGTCGGAAATCTGTACTAAAAGTTAACGAAATCAGTACAGTCACTCTCTTAAAGGTCTGTGTAAGACGAAAAACGAGCAAGAATACTTCGCTATACGTCTAAGGTCTCAGCAAAATAAACACCATAGGCAATACGAAATAGCAAAAGTTAACAACAAAACAAAGACACCGCCAGCACTCAACCACAGCCGCCAGACAGCCCGCCTGACCTAGACCTTGGAAGATATAAGGTGTTCTACGCGAACAAATACATTAAGACTGCTCAGTTGACCTCGTAGGTTAGGTAGACAAGGACAACCAGTCAATGTTAGAAACATTCAATATATCTAGAAATCAAGAAAGTGATCATATTTTGTTGTAATATGAACGTGTATGGAAAATAAAGTAACCATCGTGTTCTAGCAGATTTCCTGAAGGATATGGTCGGTGACAGAATATCTGGCAGCGGGCAGTCTGTGGAGGCTAAAAATAATCTGGAGGCAGCGTCAACAACCAAGTTTTAGAGGAAGTTAACAGTCGAAAAGTCATATAGCTGCCGTCTCAACTTTTGGAGTCAGTTGCAAAGAAAGTGAGGAACAAGGGAATCCGAAGAGTTAGTCTTGAGATGTTTACGAAGCAAAAATGTTAAGTTGTCTTTGAAAACACAAGGCATGACGTCACAAAGGATTGCTGCATCATTATAGGAAAGAAAGCCGCGCCAGTCCAATGCTGCAATATAGTTATTTATTAGGTCGTCAACGTAGTCGTAATGTAGGTAGGCACAAATTGTGCTGGTCCTTTTTTGAAAAGACAAGCGGTAGACAATAGGTAATTAATACATGATCACTATTAAGAAGGTTTTTTTCGGACGTAAAGAGAACCAATGCCATTAGGCAAGATAAAATTTAAAATATGAGTATACCCTGTTGGAGATCACACAAACTGTGGCCAGTTATAAAAGTTGATAATATCGTGGAAAGGTTGAATTTTGGGCGGGCAAATATTCAAAAGTCAGTCTATTTAAGGAAGGGTAAAATCGCCAGCAATTATTCTAATATCGAGGGCAGAGTCCGAATTTAATTTAAAAATTTCACAAAATTTTGCATCATAACTCACTGAAGAGCTTGGGAGATTATAGATACGGCCAAGAATTGAATTTCTTTGTGGTGAGAGAATGATAGGTACTTCATGAAGCCGCGTTCGGCACGGTGGCCACACTCCAGAAGCCGTTCTTGATGGGCGGCAAGACCGGATGACGGTGTATGGCATGTTTACATCTTCATATCTAGTAGTCTTTGAATAAATGCCAAAACCTCCCCTCCTACCAAAAAGAACGCCTTACGAAGAGGACAACATGCCTTCTCCTAGGCGGTCGAAGATAACCCCGTCGTCTTCATGCTAAGCACCAACACTGACCCATATGAGAGACATGGACTACTTGTAAGACGAAAGCTAGTAGACTCAACCATTTTCATCTCCGCATCTCCGAAGAATAGTGAATAGGATTTTGCAGAAAAGGGTCCTAGAAACTGCTGTCCAGGAAAAAACTGGCATCCTCAGTATCGACGTTATGCTGAGGCAGATACGGAGAAACAACGTCGTGAGGAAAGACGAGGAGCGCCTTCTGAAGAGGCTATTCTACAGTGACGTAATAACGGATGGCCATAGAAAAGACGGACGAGAATGTCACTGAAATGGAATGCTAAAGACTTCCGTCAAACACCTGTAAATAAGGCCGGAAACATGCAGGAAGTCTGATCAAGGTCGATGGGCACGATATACGGCCATAAAGAGTAGAGAAGACAAACGGAACAGCCTCTTTCCATGCAAATGCTGAGTCCCACAAGACTCAATTTCTACGAACCAATGGCGCTAGAACCCAACCTTCATAACTGTATCCACACTGTCAGCCGACGCTCGGGTACGGATCGACCTTGCTGGACATTTCCGGACTCAGTAAAATGTCAACACAATGAACCCCTCTCTTATCTCATAAATCACCATCGCTACCATCATCATTACTGTCACGAGTAAGGACACTTCTTTCACTCTGGGAAACATCACCACTACAGTAGATGTACTAACTCATTAAATGTTAACCGAAATTATGAAATGAGCTTTCTACTCGGAAAGATTACATAGATAGGGTTGTAATATTAATAACCGTGCAATATAACTCCATAATAATTTGGTTACTCCAGAATGTCGGCTTTTGAATGAACCTCTTTCCGGCAGCCTGATAAACTACACACTTTAAAAAAGACTACTTATATAGTATGAATTTTTCTCATCGAGTTTCAATTCCCTTATAAATTAACATATATTTCATAGAAAAGACAAATAAAAACATTCATTTTGTTGCTCATTTGGTAGAAAAATACATCTTCTTCAAATTGTGTACTTGAAGGAAGAGTATAACTTAGTTTAAAAAAACTTTTCCAAGCCTCGAATAACTTTGAACCGCACCTTCTGTTATGCTTGCAGTCAGGGTTTCCAAACTACAAGCTGCATATTTTCGGTGTATGGAAAATCATAAATTTCTATAGGCTATTAAGTGAAGACCACTAAGGGCTCATCAAATTTACCAGTGGATTTGAGCCATATTGCGAAATTTACAAGCAACAATAGTAAAGGCAGAGACACGATGTTTTATGGACGGATATTTCACCGTTTTAAAAAATTTCATAATTATAAACTTTTTAAAACCGAATTATATTTTCGTTTCAAGAATCAAATTTAATAATACGTAATTGTTATCAAATGATTAAAAGAATGGATATTTTATGCATGTTTTCTATGAAATATATGCGAATTTATAAGGACATCAGAAATCAGCGAGGAAAATCCATAACACATAAGCAGTCATTTTTCACAATGCAGTTTTTAGGCGGCCGAAAAGGAGTTCATTCAAAAGTCGGCATTCTGGAGTAACTGAATTATCATGGGGTTATACTGCGCGGTTAGTAATGTTACAACCCTACCTAAGTAATCTTTTCGATTCGAAAGCGCATTTTAGAATTTCGATTAACATGTCATTAGTTAGCCCATTTACTGCACTTCCCCCAGCGCCATTAATATCGGCTCAGGTCCAACCTTTCCCCATTCCGACCGCACATTTAAATCATTTGCCGGCCCATCCGGTCACTTGCAAATTTATCGCATTGTGACTGCTGATTCTATGATGGAAGCCCCGACATACGCCCACTTCTCTCCTCTCACCTACTTGCAATGCCCCGAAAATTCCGCACTCATAAAGACCTATTCAGCCATACGCGCTTTCCTGCAAGTTTTCGGTGAAAAATGCCTTTCCACCTCCTTCACTACACCTCGTCCTATCTCCCTACAGAAACGTCGTCAGGCTAAGTGTGCGCCTACCCCAAAACGTGCACGTAACAACCTGACTCATTCCTATGGTAAGCGTGTGATCCCCTCGGCGATGGTCGATATGGTGGTGAAACTTCGCACGTCAGAACACATACATCTTACGTAGCTGGGAAGCATGTCCTTTTCTGAATCCCTGCACATGAAGTGGGAACTAGATAATGCGTGGCGCGCCTTAACAGGCTATTTGACTCTGCCAGCCACTGTACCCAATCCTATCATTAGGTGGTAGAAAAGTTCGGACAGTCGATTGGTGCATGGGCGCGGAAAACGAGACACTGGGACCCCATCATCACGTCAAATCGGCGCATTCGTCACTAAAATAAATCCGATGCGTTTAACACGCCAAGAGTTATGGCTTGGAGGACTGTCAACCGAAGAGATAATTCGCTCCTAAGGTGACTACTTTTTGAGTTACTGGAAGACTGCAATGGTTCCTTCACAGCTTGGCCTTTAGGGCATTCTCACTGATGCAAGGCTTCAGTCTCCCCTAGAGTTGCCAGGCACATACGGTGGGGACCAGGTAGAGTGTGGTCCCCGTAAGTGGCTGCTTCTTCTTGTCAGCCATAGCGTCCGCGCTACCCTTGGTCGTTCTGATAGTACCTTGCTATCGGAGCAAAGCGAGCGAGAGAGCATAGAGTGCTGTAGACGCAGCCTCACTATAAGCTAATTGACGTGCAAGCCACCGATCCTGCATGCATTTTGGGGAGCGGGTGATGGATGTCGCCGTTTACGGCAACGGGATTGGTTGATTCGACTGCTCGCGCCGGTTGGTGCATGTCAACCTTCCACTGAGTATTGGTAGTTAATCCAAAGCTGGGGCATCCAGAGACGGAGAAGTCCATACTCCACTGCACTCCCGTTTTAGCCGCGGTGTTCAATATACAACCGTCAGCGAGGTAGTCATACATCTGAAGTACATCTCAACCGCTGGACAAAGCCCTCAGAGAATGTTTAGCGCCGAGTGACTGATTACGGCTGAAGTTCACTAGTTGCATCCTTTTGTTGTCTTTTCCAAAAACGTTGATCATCGGCTAGCATAAGTTTCTTGGCAGGCAACTACCGAGACTGCCAAACGAAATGGCATGCACGTAGCCTATTCTCCTCGACCTTAAATAGGCACACGGCTGCAATCTTAACGAGACTTCTATACCACAGCTAAACAGAAACTCAATCGCTGTCTACAAATTTACCTTCTGAAAATGCTGAGGGGGACACACTAAGACTGGATTTCAGACACTCACATCCTGAACTGACCAACACAGTAAGCATCTTTGATACTGAACAAAATCTACTTTTAAGGGAGCGGCGATGTTGGCAGAATGTCCTATGAGTGACTGGCAGAACACCTCACTTAAAGTTGCGTCACTGCAGGCGTCGATCGACAAGGGTAGAAAAATTCAAAAAAGACAACTTGGAAGTCCCATTAAAAAAGTTTCGGAGCATCCCAAATCACCTCAATTTTCAAACACCTACATTTAATTATGCTTTTTTCAAACTGTTAAGCATTTTTTCTAACATGCACCACAGGAGCCATTTATTCATCTTACAAACACCAAGCTCAATCTAATGAAATCGACCCCTATCAGTTATGGCGGTCGAAGAAGATGTACAATCCCCAATATCTGCGTATATCTTACACTACCGTCCATGAACTTCTCCCCGTCGGCGAATGCGCCCTCAACGCCACCTCGGACAGAGACATGTAAAGGAACATTGACCTCTCGCCGCCGCCCACGACAACTTCGACCTGGTCATTAACACGGTGAAAACGGTGGTTATGCATCAGCCGCCACCCGACGCTGCCTACGTCGCACCCCAAATCAACATGAACGGCACCCAACTGCAAGTCGTGGACAATTTCGCCTACCTGGGCAGCACCCTCTTCCGCACCAGCAAGATCGACGATGAAAAGGTCGCCGGACTTCCAAAGCCAGCCAAGCCTTCCGCCGTCTGCAAAGCACAGTGTGGAATCGTCATGATCTCCAACTCATCACGAAGCTGAAGATGTACAGGGCACTCATCCTGCCAACGCTGGTGTATGGAGCGAAGATCTGGACGGTGTACAAGAAGCAGGCGCGGAGACTAAATCTTCTCCACCTCAGTTGTCTTCGACGGACACTGAATTTAAGGCGGCAGGACCGGATACCGGACAGGGATGTACAGGGGCGGGGGGGAATCCTCCGCATCTATGCCATGCTGAGACAACTACAGCTGCGCTGGAGCGGCCAATTCGCGCGGATGGACCATGAGCTGCTACCCGAACGACTCTTCTACGAAGATTTCGCCACGGGCTCCGGCCGTAAAGGGGGCCAAGTCTGTTTATAAAAGGACATTTTGAAGACTCCCCTGAAGGGTCTGCAGATCAACCCTGCTAACTGGGAAGACCTCGCCCGAGACAGACCGACTTGACGGAGGACAGCGAGGACAGGCGCAGCGATCTACGAAGCCAACCGCATCATCGCTGCCAAAGTCAAACCTAAGACTCGCAAATCCCGAATGCGCCCATATCGCAATGCCAACGCTCGACCACCCCCAAACCTTCCCACGCTGCTAGCGGATGTTCCGAGCACCAATCGGCCTTGTGGGACATCTTCGCATCAACTGCGGCACCCGGACTACACAATCTGCTATCTGCTCGTCCAGCTCTGCCTCATTCTCCAAACCAACAACTAAAATTGACCGAACTCCCGAACACCTACTAACATCCTCCTCCTCCTCCTCCTCCTCCTCCTCCTCTTCCTCCTATTAGGCCACATGCGCATTCACTAAAACTTGCGGTAGACAATCACCAGCTACGCCACACCATCATACCTTCCTCCAACTGCATCACGCAATACCATCGTACACCACACGCATCCAGTTGCCACCTCCCACGAAAGCGGGAAGCGTGCGTCTCGGCTCCGTCTCCATGCGGCCCTACTGCATGTGTGATTCGAGTCTGAGGCTATCACGGCGCGTCAAGTGCTATGGCTTGGGAGGCTGCTGACTGACACCCCAATTCAGTCAAAGCAATCTGCCCAGTTGTACGTGTGTGTGGAGTGACGGACGGGTGGGCCGAGAGCCAGGCTGAAGCGGATGCTTCTTAACGTGACCTATAGGACTCTCACGCATGTGTCTCATGTACGTCGCTCAATCCGCCTTGTGTGAAATCCCGGGGGGCAGGGCGCGCATGTGGCGCGCGTAGACGAGGCCACTAGATATGTCAGCCACGGCGCCCATCCCCCGCACCTGCCACCTGACCGTGTTGGACAGTGACGGGGGCCTGGAAATGGGAAGGGCGAGTGAGGTCGACGGTTTAACGTATTTTCTTCACCATAAACAATCTGACACGCTTGAAGCTATCACGGTGCACCAACAGCCGTGGCTTGGAAGGTTGCCAACTGAAGGGGATAACGTCGACCTCGCAGTCGGCCCAGTCTTGTGTTTGTGTAGAACGACCGACTGGTGGTCTAAGAGTCAGGCTGCAATGGCTCCTTCTTAATATGGGCTTTATGGCACTCCTGCTCCGCAAGATCCGGTGTGACGACACGCCTAGCGGTGGCTTCAGCTGCGCCTGTCCCTTTTTGTTGTTTGTTAAAATCCCGGTCATTTGCTATGTCGACCAAGGGATGTGGGGTGGAGCGCCAATGTGCGGGTTCGGCCGTGCCATCCACCTGCGCCCTCTCCTGCATCCGCTCTTCTTAACTCTGTTTTGACGTCGGTTCCAGGTGAGGGAAGAGTGCGGAAGATGCCGTGCATGTCTACTAGCACTATAAACTAATTCACACACAAGTCGTCGTCCCTGCTCTCCCCTTGCTGTAGAGCACACGGTGGACATCGTCAGCGACGACGTCCGAACTGTCGTATATCTTACAAGGAAATTCAGTTGGACACGGGCAGTATGGATGCCTCGCACTACAGGTGACCTTGTCTCCAATTTCAGGGGGCCAGTGTTAGGTTTATGAGAGCTAGGGTTGGTGTTATGGTTAAAACTAGACATTGGAACGGGCTTCACTTGGAATTGGGTGCGAAGCCACCTACAGTGACTGACAGATCTCATGAAATGTTGGCTGAAATTCTGAAATGCGCTTCCGGTCAGGAAGGATTACTTAAGCGCAGTTGTAAAACTGATTGTCTTGCGGCATAATCTTATAATATTTCGGACTCGGCAGGATGTCAGCTTCCGAATACACTGCTTTTCAGATTCCCCTAGAAACCGTCTTCGGTAAAAAGTGACTGCTTAAGTAGCATGCATTTTTCTCATGGATTTTCGATGGTCTTGCAAATTCAAATATATTTTATAGAAACCGCGAGTAAACATATGCTTTCTTCAGTCAATTAATAGAGAATCACGTCTTCTTTGTATTTTATACTCAAGGAAGGAGTATAATTAGATTCTCAGTTTTTTAATTGCCGAATAATTTGGAGCCTGATCAGTCGTTTCATTAGCGCTTAGTGATTTCAGTCTACAAGATGCATGCGCTCCGCGTAACGAAAATCTCATATTCTTCTACGCCTTTGAAAAGATATCATATAGAGTCCATAAAATTTTGCAATGGATTCGGATTATGTTGTACATTTCTTGAGGAGCAGTCGTAAAAAGACAGGCACGATGCTACATGAATGGGCCTTGCGCGGTCTTAAAAAATCTCATAATGAGAAACCTTTTTAAAACCTAATTATACTCCTCCTTCGAGTGAAAAATATAAATATGACGTGATTGTCTATCAAACGACTGAAT
>CACRXP010000346.1:128897-175052 GCA_902702965.1 Spirometra erinaceieuropaei | reverse complement strand
CACATCCACCACGCCCAGACCCATCCTCGCTCCACCGTCACACGCGTCGACCACCACCACCACCAACATCACTGCTTCCTCTACAGCTGACACCGACACCGCCAACCTCTCATGCCCACATTGTCCACGCACCTTCACCTCACGCATCGGCCTGTTCGGTCACTTGCGAATCCATCGCACAGAGACTGGCAAACCAGTGCCTGGAGCACCAACCTACACCCACAGCACTCGCCTCCACTGCCCACACTGCCCTCGCACCTTCACGCATCGCATGGGTTTATTTTGGCACATGCGCATCCACGGCGACCTGCGGTAGACAACCGCCGATCACACCACACATTCCCTCACCCCCTACCTCCTAACACCATCACCCCACCAGACATCAACCCTCACACACCTCATGCACTCAACTGCCGCCTCCCACGCAAGTGGGAAGTGTGCATCTCGACTCGGTCCCCATGCGGTTTCGGCTGCACGGGTGACTTGTGTCCGAGACTATCCCGACACGTCAAGTGTCGTGGATAGGAAGGTTGCTGATTGAGGCCCGCTCTCGGTTCACGCAGTTCGTCACGTTGTGTGTGTTGTGTGTAGTGGCGGACTGGTGGGGTGGGGATGGGCTGAAGCAGCACCTTCCACGGCCCTCTCACGTAAGTGGGAGACACGCCGTTCTACCCCCGTTGTGTGAAATCCTGGTGTTGTGTGTATGGGGGGCCAGGTCGTGCTGTGGCGCGCGCAGGCATGGTCAGTCGACCATGTCAGCCACCGCGCCCATTCCCCACTCCAGTCTACTGACCGGCTCGGACAGTTGCTGAGGCGTGGGATTGGGAAGGGAGAGTGAGGTCGACGACTCAGCGCATTTTCCTCACTATAATCAATCTGACGCGCTTGAAGCTCTCACGGTGCGCTAAAAGCCGTGGCTTGGAAGGTTGCCAACTGACGGGGTACCTTGGACCTCCTCCTTAACGGGAGGCGGTCTGAGAGTCAGGCTGCAATGGCTCCTTTTTAATGTGGCGTTTATGGCACTCTCATCACAGTGTGGGATCCGAGCCAGGCGTTGGCGGCACGCCCAGGTGCGGCTTCAGTCGTGCCAGCCTCCAAATCTCTGTTGTGTTGGTTGAAATCCTGGTTATTGTTGTGTGGACCAGGGGGTGTGGTGGAACGCCAAGGTGAGGATCCGTCCGAGCCATCCACCTGCGGCCTCCCTCGTCTCCGGTCTTCTTGACTTTGTCTTGACACCGGGCCCAGGCGGGGGAGGAGAGAGTGTAGGTAGATGCTACGCAAGTCTACTGGCACTATAAACCCCTGCGTAAGTCACCGTCCCTGCTCCCACAATGCAGTCTGTGGGGCACACGGTGGTCATCGTCGAAATCGACGGACGAACTGTCGTGTGTGTGTGTGTGGGTGTGTGTGTGTGTGTGTGTGTGTGGAGTGACGGACGGTTGGGCCGAGAGCCAGGATGAAGCGGATGCTTCTTAACCTACGGCACTTTCACGTATGTGTCTCATGTACGTCGCTCAATCCGCCTTGTGTGAAATCCCCGTGCTTGACTTTGGAGGGGGGCAGGCCGCGCATGTGGCGCGCGCAGACAAGATCACTAAATATGCCAGCCACAGCGCCCATCCCCCGCACCTGCCAGCTGACCGTGTTGGACAGTGACGGCGGCCTGTGTTTGGGGAGTGAGGTCGACGGCTTAGCGTATTTTCCTCACCGTAAACAATCTGACACGCTTTAAGCTATCACGGTGCTCCAAGAGCCGTGGCTTGGAAGGTTGCCAACTGAAGGGGATAACTTGGACCTCGTAGTCGGCCCCGTCTTGTGTTTGTGTAGAGCGGCCGACTGGTGGTCTAAGAGTCAGGCTGCAATGGCTCCTTCTTAATATGGGCTTTATGGCACTCCTGCTCCGTGGGATCCGGTGTGACGACACGCCCAGCGGTGGCTTCGGCTGCGCCTGTCCCTTTTTGTTGTTTGTTAAAATCCCGGTCATTTGCTATGTCGATCAAGGGATGTGGGGTGGAGCGCCAATGTGCGGGTTCGGCCGTGCCATCCACCTGGGCCCTCTCCTGCGTCCGCTCTTCTTAACTCTGTTTTGACGTCGGTTCCAGGTGAGGGAAGAGTGCGGAAGATGCCGTGCATGTCTACTAGCACTATAAACTAATTCACACACAAGTCGTCGTCCCTGCTCTCCCCTTGCTGTAGAGCACACGGTGGACATCGTCGGCGACGACGTCCGAACTGTCGTATATCTTACAAGGAAATTCAGTTGGACACGGGCAGTATGGATGCCTCGCACTACAGGTGGCCTTGTCCCCAATTTCAGGGGGCCAGTGTTAAGTTTATGAGAGCTAGGGTTGGTGTTATGGTTAAAACTAGACATTGGAACAGGCTTCACCTGGAATTGGGTGTGAAGCCACCTACAGTAAATGACAGATCTCATGAAATGTTGGCTGAAATTCTGAAATGCGCTTTCGATCAGGAAGGATTACTTAAGCGCGGTTGTAAAACTGATTATCTTGCGGCATAATCTTATAATATTTTCGATTCGGCAGGATGTCAGCTTCTGAATACACTGCTTTTCAGATTCCCCTAGAAATTGTTTTTGGTAAATGTGACTGCCTAAGTAGCATGCATTTTTCTCATGGATTTTCGATGGTCTTGCAAATTCAAGTATATCTCCACACAACAGTGAAAGAATTCGAATGTTCAGTGGACGCGCTACCTATGTGGGCACAACCTCCCACTGGGCTGGCAAAGATATCTAGAAGGCAGCCGAAATACAGGGTGGGGGGTCTAGCGCACAAGATCGACTGGCATTTGCAATTTTTTCCTAAATGACTTTTGTTTGGCTGTATGCGACCAAATAGCAGCCGCAGGGAACCCTTGTGAGGTTTTCCTATTCGTCATAAAACTTTGTACTCAAGAGTCATCATCACCTTCGGCGTTCGAGCCCAATCTGCTGGGTTAGCTAAAAGAATGGGCTGATCTAGCAAGGAAGTCACTACCCACATAGGGCACTTCTCAGTGAATATGCGGGCAGGGAAGGCATGAATGACGGGCTGGTCAAAGCTCCAAACATCCGATCCGTACGTGTCTAACCAGGCCGTTGCGGCACTGAACTACATTGCATTGTAGAAACAGGTTGGCACAAAGCCTGCGCTGTTGGTTGTTGCCATCTGTGTCCAGCCTTTACGACGTTGTCCGATCAGGAGGGACAGAGATATGATAATGTTACAGTGAGGGCCGGTGGAATGCATATCTTTAGCGGTGATAGCGGAAGCGCTTTGTTGTTTAGGGCAGGTTGATCCTGTTAACGTGGCTACGGATCGGAATATGTCCGTCGAGGTCAAGCAGGACCAGAAAGCGTGTTTAAAGTGGGTACATGTTGATAGGGGTAGACTTTGCTCCGTAAAATTCTTGTCTGGCGCGCTGATCGTTTCATCCCGACCCCTCCTATTCGGTTAGCTCCGAAGGTAATTGCTCCAAATTTTGACGGCCGTTCGTTATTCCTTCGGGTCCTCTGTGAACGTTCGCGAGGTCCATCGGTTAGTCCGTTGGCACCTTAGGTAGGTCACCCAAGTGTCATTTCGGCGTCATTCTTGCCCATCTTGTCTGCGAGTGGCCATAGCAACGTCTTCATATGACAGTTGCTTTGGCATGCGATTCGTCCCTGAATCGGTGTGCCAACTGACCTGGGCACCTGGGACTCGCTCATGATACTTCACGTTTTATACCCCCAAAGGCAATTTACTTGAAAGTGGGTTAACTATCTCGCTTGACTTTATTAGATTGTCCAGGTCGCTACGCGATAGGGTAGGATTATGTGAGAGTCCTGCTCACCCCGAATTTCGTGCTAAGGATTCCACGATTCCAAGCAGTGTAATGGCCTAGCCAACCTTAAATACCAGAAGTGGAAACCTAATCATCGAATCCCAACTACGAGATGGCGCTGCCCGGCTAAAATGGGTCTACGGATGCGGAGAGATTGTCATCGACATTTAAGGCGGTTTCGGTGTATTCGACAGTGGGCGCCCGTTGGTGCATGGCAATCGTCTTCTGCGTGCTTACTGCTAGTTGAGAGTTTGCGCATCTGCAAACGAAGAGGCCCGGACTCTTCTGCATGCCCATTCCAATTGCAGTGCTTCAATTGTGCTCCAACGCTTAGGTTACTCGCCCTACGTAAACCATCTTTTCAACTAGCACCACGCGTCGAGGGTTGTTGACTAACGCAATAATTTGGCTTCGCTCAGGACAGAAGGGTTGGTTGCAAGTACTCCTTCCTAACAAGGCCTTTATGGCCCCGTCGTCCTCGTTAAATTCCAGAAGAGTTCGTAGAGTTTGAGAGCAGCACGCTATCATGCCACCTACTCTCTCAGACTTTCAGAGTGGGTACCACCCGCCCACGACAGTCACACGCTCCGGACATAAATATAGTTCAGCGCCCTCTTTTACTGCGAAGCTTGTTTGGGTCAAATTTGGAGAAAATCAGCATACGGACGGTGCTCAGGAGATGAATTCGGTCTAGGAGATGGAGCGCAACCCTACCAACGACGCCAAGATGATTTCAGCTACAGTCGTCCACGGCCCGCATTTCTGTCATTCTTTGGTGATACGGTAAAGTGGCGATGAGGAAATTGAGACTTGCAAAACTAAACACAGATGCTTACGGTGACAAAACTAAAAGACAGAGTAAGAAGTCCAAATGTGCGGTAGAAATGTATTTTTTACAAAATAAAAAACAGATTGAGCTTTTTCAAGGGGGAAGCGGGTGGGTGATTTCACATCGTGTAGCCGCTTGGAAGATGACACGATACGGACCACAGAGTCAAGGAGATTCGTTGATCAAGCTCAATGGCGCCAGTACGGCTGGCCAATAAGAGAACAAGTCATAACAAATAAAGCAAAATGATGCACTAAGGTAAGCCTCGCTGCCGCATGTGGTGACTTGTAGACAAGGAGACTGCGCGAACTCCTGGTTGAACAAGTTGTCTTAAGCTAGGGAATAGGGAGGAAAGGTAATATGTCTTAGTGACAAGAATATAATTTTTGACAAAAACGCCATGCACACTTTATGGGGACCCACAAATTCGACTAATAGACTACGGGGCAGTAAATCCGTGATAACAGGCTATTTATTGACGTAATACAGGAGCAGTGAACGAGAATTTTTCGAGACAAAATACCGGCGTCATCATTTTAAATAACGGTCAGGAATCGTACTCGTATTCGGAAGGGCGTCATTTACGTTACATCGTGTGCCCCAATGGGATCACCTCAAGGTCATCATACTGACTTAGCTGATGAAGCCCATGTAGTTTACTGGCAGCGTGGGGGGTTTAAGTTCTTTGATTTGAGCTATTTTAGGTGATTGCATGGGTATGAACGGGTCGTTAAACCCCAGTCCCGAAACAGGTGCAAATGTGCATTAAATTAACCACACCTAAGGAGGTTTACCCATTTTACGGCGGCCAGCTTGTGAGAATGACAGGTCAGCTCCTTCAGAAACGACTATATCACAGCAATGAGCACAGATAAGATTTAAAGTACAAGCAGAATGCTTCGTCGTTTTCTGACATTAAAGTGACGCAGCAATATTCGGCACCGGAAAACCACAGGATGGCAAACAGAAGCAAGGAATGTACGCTCACAAAGCATAGAACTTGTGCTACTAACGACTTACGCCTCCCGAATGTTCATATTCTCAGTGCCTGTTTAATACTTCCGGTCGGACTATCTGAACATCTGAGCCTCCACAACAACATAAACGATGTATGAGCAACACAAGACCACAAACACGATGGCAGAGTGACGGATGCGATCACCGTTCATCATGAGCAATGAGGAGTGGCTACACGGCAAAGCTCAACGGACATGCCTCGTAACCCAGTGGGTGAACGCACTTACAAGGCAGTCCGTTACGCTAGCCAAACAGCAGTTTTCTGGGCAGATAACACTACAGCCTTCATTAAAATAATTTGATGTGATTTTTTCTTGATGATCCAGTCCTTAGACTCCCCTTTGAGATAATGGTGTAAGACGGTTGATCAGAAGTTCGCGGGACATCTACCCACAAAGACACAATCGAGATCGTTACAGTTGCTGGTGCCTACGTAGCCCTTTTACATATTGGTTGGTAAATAGAAGCCAGTATAGAATGAATTCTCAACAGATCTTCGCAATAACGATAAAGCTGGAGTCAATTAGTCAGTTTTATACGGTTCGAACTGGAGTTGAAAACAGATGAACTGTAGGAGCCAGACCAACAGAGTGCATCTTGTCTATATACTCGGTTGTAAGTTGCCTATGTAGCTGAGACGGCCCGAAGGCAGTTAAGTCGAAAGGTACGTGTCTATTCGCTAGTCTTACGAAGCTTGGGATTGGAGTTTTCGTCGAGCTTACTAAAGTTGCTCTGGTTGGTCGAATTGTCTGGCTCCATGTTCAAGGATAGTCAAAGGCGATACAGAAGTATAAACGCAAATAACTCAGTAATAACTTATCCAATTAAGTCAAATGGTGGATATATGAGACGATCAAGAAAGTGCATGCAGCTCACACCAAATCCTGGACATGACGACATAAATGAGACTCCTGTAAGGGGGAACTAGGTTAGCTACGGTTACATCTGACTGGTACTGGTTTGGATGGAAGACCTAGCTATTTTAGGCAGAAACCAGGCACAAATTATTCACTTTGAAGAACACATATTTCAAAAGCAGTATGGATCCTGAGGGACCTAGGGTTCGGAAATGGAGGGCTGGATGCAAAGTTAAACCCTTAAGTCAGAGCATGTTCTCTGCCGCACTGAAATTTCACCTCCAAATCACTCCGCAAAGCCTGCTAAGGACGGCTAGCTGTCATAAAGTTGTGTCAGCACACCAAATCCGAGGCCGTAGAAGGGCAGATTGAGGTGCGTTGCGCATCGAGAACCGAAAAGGAAAGTAGCGGCGAACGACAGAAACCGCTGACCGCAGTCCACATAGCAACTACAACAGTCAGGATTATGCGGAAGTCATTCTACCTCGTGCGAGTGAGTAGCCAGTCTCTCACAGACGGAGTACCGTCAACAGTCTACTTTGTTGGGCAAAAACGTTGTACTGACGAAGAAAGCTACTAAGTCGGGCCAAATTATCTCGCTGAATAATTTTTTTCTGAATGGCTACCATACAGATTTTTCATGTCGATGCATGAAACAAGAATCGAAAGAAAAGGAGCCAAGTAGTTCCAATCAGGCACTCAAAGCAAATCCTTGGCAAACCCTTCCGTACGTTAAGAATGTGTCTGAACTCCTTGAATGGCACTGGAGGAAACATCGAAGACAAATGGCACAGGAACCAACGACCACTTTACGCACTCAGTTTGTACACCCTAAGGGAAAGTCGTCTGAAAGACTCCATGAGGTGCCTGCGATGCCGTATATTGTGGCAAAATGGGGAAATCTGTCCCTACACGCATTAACGGGCATTGAATGGCGGTTAAGAGGCGAGACCATCTATTTCAAGTGGCCATGCATACCCTAAATATCGGGCACACCTTGGCCTAGGACAAAGCTTGCATCGTCGGCGTCTGCCCCACAAAAAAGCCCGAGTTGCTCGAAGCCATACACTCAAATGAAACATGGATCAATCGGCATATCGAGTTAGATGCCATGTAAAAGAATCTTGGCAAAAATGGAAGTGACGAGAACCAATCAATATGTAGTGACGCACACGGCGGTCGCTTTCTAGTGCAGACACCAAACAAGCACCAATTCTTTAGGCAGGTTTGAAATTTTAACTGTTTTAGCACATCTGCTAGCATATGGAGGTGACCCGGAGAACTGGCGTTGAAAATTTTCCCAATAAAGTTTCCTTCTTTTCCCAAAGAACGTATTTAACTGTAGACTGTAATAACTGAGTCAACCTAAGAATCCTTCTGGTATCTACACGGACAGAACTCTAAAAGGAGCCTACGCATACCTGCTTGCATGAAACCTGGACCAAGATACGGGCGTAGACACTTCTAATGTGCAGGCCATGCCAGTCAAGCTGCAGCTAAATTGACAATCAACCATGACCAGAAATGAAATAAGTCGTTGGTGAACATCTGTATATCCTCTAAACCGGCTTGTAAATTGACAGATGGGGCTCAGAAAAATCATTTCTGTTATGCAGTTAGGTCGCTTATAGGCGATAACTGACAAAGTGTACGCGACAACACAACAATTTAGGGAGTCAGCTTTAAAAAATGCTAGGTTATTCAAAATAAACTTACTAGAGTTACCGCCCACGGTCCTGGTTGAGTTTTGAGGCTCTTAAATAGACAGGTTAACTATGTAAAACTCGATAAAATTACCCAAAGGTCCGACCACGCATGAAAGACGCAGAACAAGGTTGGTGGTCCAAAACATGAATGGGAAGTATTGGAAGCGAAATCATACAGGGGCGAAAGCCATTGAGATGTGAGGATCTGACAGGTCTTCTATCGCTAGATAAATTAGAATCAGACATAATGGCGTACGAAAATTCGTCTGGTCGCCCAAAAGTATCGGGAGAAATGTTGGCATCCGGGTCACCTGCAACCTTATCCAGTTTCACTGCTGGACAGAGATTGACGGAGGAATCTATATTCAACGGCGCTAGCATGACGTAGCACTCGTTGTATGATATTTTTGACAACAGTCCCGCGCGGAAATTGTCGACCAAATGTTTCCGAAGCTTAGAGAAAACACTGTAACATTTATCGCGTCGGTTGTGAAAGAAACTGCAGCGAGAAAGCCGTGACGAGCGGGCGTAAAAGAGCTCCCTTGCACGCGTAAGCCAGCATTTGCGTGAACACTTAATATTTCCCATGCCTGTCCGTTTCCTACGCGTTCTTACCGATGTATCGCAGGACGGAACAGGTGAAAGATCGCACAGGGACACACTCTCCAAAAAAGCGTTCTTCTTTTGTTTCTCCTCGTATTTCAAAATATCTCTACTAAGAGTTAAGCGAAATACCTAGTATTTTTACCGTTTATCAAGCACAACAGCACACTCCCTCAGCTGAGGGGCATCCGGAAAATCCATTACAAATGTAGCGCCATTTTTTAAGCGCAGAAAAAGTCCACCTGGTCGATCTTGCGCATGCTCCTTTTAGACGATTCAAGTAAATGATGCGAATATAAACGTCTACTGCCAAAGCCGCAAACTCGTTACTATAAGGACACGTTTTCAAGAACTTGTTAGTTTATTACACCTAAACTAGACATCGGTATATGGACTCCTGCATAAAAAAATATAACGGTGGGAGTAATAATGTCAAGGAGTGCGAACTGTTTAAACTACCCAAAGGAAAGGAAATAAATAAAAGAATGGTACTGTATGCATACCAACCAATGGAAAAGAACACACGCTAAAACACATCAACTCTAAACCACAGTCAAAGTTCAGTCAGAAACCCGGGCACTCTGTAAAGCCTACCTGGAAGATCCATACGGACCTAAAAATTAACATATAGTCAAATGGACGCAAGAAAAGTTTGATATTCCTTCTTTCTATTTCATGACTTCTAAACATCAACAGACATTAGCATTTACAGCATTGTCTAGGAGATTAAATGAAAGCGTTTGTAACTGCTTACAAAAAGCGGATTCATCGGATGGCCTAGTCATTATTTGCTGACCCACATTCTTTGATCCGTCTTATTTATCACGCAAAGCCAAGCTTATTTTCGAGGGCTGAAAAAATATGCGCAGTGATGCTTTGCCCGTTTAAAAAATTTTGTAGTTCTGCGAAGCGTTGCGTCAACGTCGCCGAACTAGTCCGGTAGTTAATGCACAAGTTAGAAAACTAACTATGAAACCCACAGAGGTTTAGGATATTTCTACATTAAAAATGTGCCTATATCTACACATTTAACCCTATTTTTTATGATGTCAGTCGAGACGGGTTTTTTGTACAGCCTTCCTTCGAGCACCATGAAGTATGTTCAGGTGAAGTGTAAACAAATGACTCTGAGGTGAGTGAACTGGCCTTGATGGTTCGTCGTGAGCTCTTTCCCAAAATTTCGTCACTCCCAGACGATCGAAAATTTGTTCCGTTAGAAGACTCTCTGTGTTCATGAAAAATGGATATCACGGCATCGTACTACCGGACACTTTCCTAAGCGCCGTAACTTTATTTCGCTTTATTTCGGTATAGACTAGAACTTAATGGGAAATGGCTTTAGAATCATTTTTTTATTAATGGGTCACAGTATCGATGTAACTGGCTGTGAATAAATCACGACCATGAAAATATACACGGAACTGATCAAACAGCATGCATACTTCTACAATGGCAATCATGCGTCAAGTGAACATACACGCCCTCTTTAACGTAGGCTCAGCGTATGTATGGAGAGCATGGAACGTGTAAAAATGTCCAGAAATTTCTTAAGAAGACGCGCAGATGTGATCTCTACATCTGTCTAACGGAGATCTTTCCACCGTTTAAGTAGGCTTTATGAAAGGAGGTTAAATCGGATATTTCAATCGGAGAGCTTGGAGCGTATTTTCATCACTTATCCAGTATGGTCGGGCAAACTATGGCACTGAGACATGGCAGCAGAACGCAGTCCATGTGTATCGTTTAGATTCCCATAAAGTCACGCATTTGTTGTGTAAAAGATAAGGGAAGTGATCTAACACTTCATTTCTTCTGGGTAAGTTCGGCTGTTTAGAGCCTTTACAATCTTCATTGTTCGTGTATTTCCTGTCCACAGTCAACCATACTTTGAGCAAGACCGAGAGAAATTGTCTTGAGCTAACCTTCGTAGCTTAATCGTGGTGTATAAACGTTAAGTCGATAGCGCGCAATTCTCCTATGGCGTATATTGCAGCTTTCTCGTATCGAGGCGATGGTTTCAAATATCTTCTGATCGGCGTACCTAAGCTCTTTTGCAAATAGTTTATTGACAGAGGGATGCCTACTAGGCTCAATAGTAGGTTGCTACTGCAATTCTGTACAATAAAGAAAGCAGCCAAAACTTGGACCATTTCCATAATTAGCGCAGGTTATTTTGCAGTACGACCCAGTCCTTCGAGTTCTCTGGGAATGCTCGATGTTTAGCTTCATTTGCAAACATTATCTTGCGACGTTCAAGTCCAAGGCGCTTATGAGGAACTTTTAAAAGCAAAGTAAATAACCCCCGAATAGATAACTGCTGATTTCCAGTTGTCGTGATCATCTCTGGTAAATCACCCTGTATTAGATCAGTTATCAACACGCTTGCCTGACTCATAAGTTTTCCTGTAATTTTAAGAAGGTCCGGTTTATGGGGAAAATACTGATGTGGGACATTAGTTGGGGTTTTCTGGCGACAGGTATTATTATCCTGCAGCGCCATCTTGTTTTGTTAAGCTGCGGAACCCACTGAAGAGCCGAACCCTTCGCAACTGCATCATGAAGCGACAGAAGCATCAGTGAAGTACGCGTCTGGACTTCTAGATATTACTTATGCTACAGGAACTGTAAAATCCCTGTCAAAGTTATAATATCTGTTTGAAATTCCTTTCCTAGGGTTAATCTTGGATTCCAAAAGTGTAAGGTGGTTCAGCACGCAAGAATGCCGTCGCCAAAGCTATTCGTGTGATATGTGGTGTGCTGTTGGTCGGAGAATAGCACTGCAGCATACTTCTATGCCACCTTACAAGAAAGCAAGCTTAGGCTAACTGGTCGACCGCTGTTTGAAACTTTCGATAACCTGCTTCAAAAATAAAATTATATTGACAGCTTTCCATTCTAAAGTCAAGCTGTCTGTGCCATTTCTTTGATCAGAAATGATAATTTTCCTGAGAAAAACGGAAATATCGAAAATTCTAAATCCGTGTCAAATTAGTAAATTTAATTATTAGAAGTTTGTAAGGCTTGTCCATAAAAATAACAGAGTAAACAAGAATTGTCAGCACAACAACGTTTGAAACACTATTCTTTGCGTGCATTCGCAGTAAATATCTCCCAAGAATTTGTTTTTTTTAAGGACGGGGCGCAGTAAAGTGCGTAATGTTCGATCATGCGTCTCGGGAGCTTGTCAGGAGAATTAAATGTATTTTTCCAATCTTCGTTTTGTTCGAGATGTGGCTGAATAAACCAGACCGGAGTTCGCTTTGAATTGGTTGATAGCGGCGTCATATGAATAAAGGTTTCCGTAAGGCCATATTTCGAGAGATTGGTCAGCGACTAATAAATTCAAGTAGAATTAGTAATTTCGATCGAAAACGTACCCTCGTAACGATAGGGTGTAGGGCCCCAAGTAGATAGCAACTCCAAACTTATACCCTTAAATCCGGTGTGATTACAAACATCACTTATTATTCAGCGTTCCCATCGACTAAATGTAAACTTACCAGTAGCGTTTTATTCAGTGTTCGTTAATTTTTGAAAGTTGTTTTCTGTTTACTTTTTAACTGTCGCGCCGATCTTCTCTGCCAAATGACAGCTTACGAAAAGACTTTTGGCAGAAATTCATATATTTTTGTGTCTTCTTTCTCTCCGTCCCGTGTGCTGCCGCACCTGTAAAACCCCTTTTACCACCACTCAACGTATGATACGGTCCACAAGCTAGCTCAAGTTAGTTGGGAGTCCTACACCCTATCGTTGCTCATACGCTTTTCTGCGCATCAAGAGGACTTTCTTCATTAGATTACTGGACCGTTTCGGCAACGGTAGAGTCCGTTTGGGTAACAAGGTGTCGTTGAAACGTCGGTCTACGTTTTGCGCTTTTCAGTGCACTTGATAGACTGCTCAAGAGGACGGATTCTGTTATTTACGCCTATCAGGACCTTCAATATAAGACATTTATTAAAAACGTTTACCCAAACAAAGAGTGCTTGGGTGTTCTTGTTCACAAAAGCATCTTTCTTAAAAAACCAAAACTTTGCCTGCTCTACCTGGCTTACGCCAACCAAAAATTGGATTATAAGTGTGCACATGTTGGTTTGATAATGTTTTATTAAGGCTAGTTTACTGAAGTCAGGTAGACAAGCACGCACTGATGCACAAACTTTGTTTAGGACAGTTATTTGCAAGGAAAATTGTCCTTCCTTATCCCCACATGCTACAGTTCAACCGTTGCCGACGGAAATGCCTCCCATGTGCCCGACGGCATGGATTGCGCAGGAGCGGTGATTTGCGTGTGAGGTAGTTTATGGTGATGGTAGACCTACACTGTATCTTGCCTCACTTCCTCTTCCCTCGCCAGCTTGGGCCCAGTGTCTAGGCAGAGTCAAGAACACTGGAGGAGGGATCTTGCGCAGTGGCTAACAACGTCAAACAGTCGTCTGCGCTTTCCACACGCATCTGTTTTGCGCACGAGGAATAGAAACAAGAAGTGCTCCACTCCGATCACAAATGAGTAGGGGTGTCGCCGACGTAGCATTAAGAAAGAACCATTGCGACCTGTCTCCATCATGAGAGGAAGACTGGTTTATCTCGTCAGTTGGTAACCTTCTAAGCCACGGTTTTAGCGCACTGTGGTAGTTTAAAAGCCCGCCAGGTAGTTTGAGGTGGGGAATACGCACTGTCGTTGAGACGAGCCCCCCAGACTTGATCTGGCACTCTCCTCCCTCTGACAGGCACTCATTCACTATTCGAGCCTGCCATTCATCCGGCGCGGGGATAGAGCTCAGTGGCTGATAGAACGTAACAGTCTGTCAGCGCGCCACACGCGGCTTGAGCGTCATCCAACATGCCCGGTTTTCATGCAAACAGGATGGGCTGCTCGGATCTCACATGCGTTGAAGTGGCATACGGTCCACATGGAGAAGATGCCAAAGACCACCCGTCCTGTAATGATGGGAGGTTACTACTGTGGGCACCTGCTTCGACGCCGAGCCTATTGGCACATACATGTACGTACCAGTGCCAGTCTAGTTTCCGTCCAACCCCAGCTATCCAAACCGGCCAATCAACTTCAAGGCCGACTCAAGCATGCCCTCCACCAAGGCGCTGTGACGCATGCTCAACTGACCCTCAGGGCACGCTCTCGTTCGTCTGCCAACTTGTCCCATCCTGTACCGGGTACGGCATCGATTGAATACATGAGTTCATTTTTTCTTAATACAACATCCCTACTGATTTGATTTTTGTGAAAGCGCAATATTAGGGTTACGCCTTTGGGCAACATTTCCGAGCTCTCCTTTTTAATGCAGAGGCACCTGTCTACTGTTGGCATTTGAGTAGCCATGCTTTTATGGGTTTCACTCAGTTTGGTTGCGCTACTTTCTGATTTCAGTTGCTTCCACCACGGCATTCCGTTTTGTTCAACGCAAGTTAGGCAAATTATGATTATTATGGTAGAAATATTAACGTTTTTGTCTTAAATCCCGACCTAATCCCACTTTATTTTATTTCTGACGTGCATTTCGAAGAATAAAACTGTTTTAGAGTCGCGGAAATTCCCATTTAAAAATTTAAAAGACAATTTGGCCAGCATTCGTCTGCTTTCGATAAATTCTCTCCAGGTCTGTACTTTTATATGACTATTGCATTAATGAACTAAAAGATACGGGCAAGTAGATAATTATGCTGTAGCTCGAGGTTGGCGAGGGGAGGGGAAGAGTGAAACGCCACAATTCTAGTCAGCGCCAGGGAGAAGATGGGTCCCCGCGAAGTAAAGTATATGCGGGTGGCTGGTTTGGTGGTTTTGGCCCATGGCGACTGTGGGACCTGTATGAAGTTCTTCTGTGCGCATAGGACCGGTCCGCGTAGCCTGATTGCAGCCGCCTCCGCCGTAGCCAACAAGCACTGCCCAAGTAGTTTTGGATAGCTTGACAGGACCTTTTGAACCACTTTGAAGGCTTCTCTGGCGTCTACACGGTGGTCTGTGTCTACCATGTGCGCGAGGATCGAGCTGTTGATGTTCCTTTTTGACCCTTTTCTAGCCATGCTGGAAGATCTTCTTTTCTTCTTTTGGATAAACGTCGGCTCGTGCGGCCAATATATTCTGCCCCACAGGAGGAGGTGAAGGAGTAAATACACACAGAGGTGGTCTGAGCTGGTAATTTGTCCTTGCCCTCTCCGTATAGGATGGGACTAGGGGAGAACGGTACACGGGTTTCAGCTGCTGGAAAGGTCTATGATACAGTGTAGGCTAGGCGGCTGCAATCAGACTACGCGGACCGGTCCTATGCGCACAGAAGAACTTCATACAGGTCCCACAGTCGCCATGGGCCAAAACCACCAAACCAGCCACCCGCATATACTTTACTTCGCGGGGACCCATCTTCTCCCTGGCGCTGACTAGAATTGTGGCGTTTCATTCTTCCCCTCCCCTCCCCAACCCCGAGCTACAGCATAATTATCTACTTGCCCGTATATTTTAATTCATTACTGCAATAGTCATATAAAAGTACAGACCTGGAGAGAATTTATCGAAAGCAGACGAATGCTGGCCACATTACCTTTTCAAGAATAAAACCTTGTGTTCCTTTTTAAGTGCCCACCTGATCCTATTTTTTAGATTTCTACCGGATTTTTGGAATCGAAATTATCGTTTCCGTCCTTGTTTCGTACTTAACATCTATTTGTTTAATTTCTCATGTATTTCTGGAGGACTAAAATGAAAGTTTTCGTCATAAATACATATTCAATTCAATTTTTTAAAATTCTGCTAGATTTTCGGGGGCAGACTCCACTCCATATTCCGTGCTGAGGGATAGCCCGGCCAAAGAAATTAACCACTCGGGGAGCGCGCAGGCCGGTGAGGCAGATGGTGAGCAATCATCACGCCAGCATCCAACACGAGTGATGAGTTTTCAACAAGTAACAACTCGCATGCCGACCATCAAGCAATTAGCACACCAGCAGGCAACTACTCCTGATGAAGGGGAGTGCGGTTAATTATTATAGATATGCAGTAGCATGGCGACTGCAGCCCGTAAGTACTGCAACATCCTGTTCACGAATCACCCGTATCTGTTACTGTCTCTGATGATGGGTTTGAGCGCGGATCGAAAACGTCAGGCGAATAGAATTCTTGCTCCAGAGATCGCTTCTACTTCCCATCAACTGGTTCCTGGAATTCGCATCCTTGCTTGTATCGGTAGAAATTAACGTGTTCGTCGTAAATTCCTAGCTAATCCTAATTTATTCGACTTTCGAGGCATTTTATCGAGGACAAATTGCTAACTTTTTCGTCGTAGCTCCCATCCTATTCCTAGTTTGTTTAACTCCCAATATATATTTGAGAGTCAAAATCAATTTTCGATCCTAAGGGATTAATTACTTGCCCTTCTGGGGTTAAACCACGACTTGTCCCAGAATCTGCAAGTACCCGTTGCTGTCGACTGCCTTCCGTCGCGCTGACCACAGTACACAATTTGCACTCTAACCTTGAGAGTGTTCCCTTAGTTCTCGTTGGCCGGTCAGCCCGGGAAAAGTTCACTTTCCATTGTCAACTAGTTTCTGCCAATTCGATGGCATTCGACCCCTGATTGCCTACATTCTCCCCTATTGTCATTTAGCGCTTTCTTTTTAGCACTTTATATGTCGACTTAAGCAACAAGTACTTGTGCTGGCTTTGCATTATTTTCGGTATTACCTTACACATGCTCTTACGCATGTGTGCCACCCGTAAAACCTCTATTAGCACTGTTTCCGCCCTTGACTACCGCGCTCTCACTATCGTTGCGCACTTTAATGTTGCCAATATGAAATATGGGGATAGGGTTAAGGTTGGGCTTAAGGCTGGATTTGGGTTAAAGATTAAGGCGGTGAAAGGGTTTGGGTTGGCGTTGTGGTTATGGTGAAGTGTACCTGCCACATTGCCGCCTTTTCCAATCCAGTCTTCTTTAACAAATAACATTGGATTATCTGTTTACCGTTTGTATGCACGGTTTCCATGCTGCCTTATTTACTTTCCAAGGAAACGAAACGTAAAAAATAATATGATTTGCGGCAAGTTCCATTGGTCGATTTAGAATGCTGGCGAACACGTACTTTTCATATAAGTTCTTACCCGTCCGCGCCGCTTGCATGTAGAGCGTAAACAATGTAGTATCTAACCCGTTGAAGTGTTGCCAAGCGGAGGAGGGAAAATAAAAGTGGGGGAACTTGACGAAACCCACCTAAAAACGTGCGCGTGCTTGTTGAAAAGATTCGCAGCAAGGGAATGGATATCAGATTTATTTTGGCGATATTTACCCGGGAACTTTCCAGGAGTCCGAACAAGTCGCACATTCACGGAACTATAATCACGCTGAAAATAGGGGTCTTCCTACGTATTACCAGACGAAAATGCTTATTTATGCAGTGGTAAACAGTGAGAAAACCGATACTGAACCCACACTTACGACTTGACAACGGCTTCTGAAGCATTTCTTACAGGTTTATTATAAGGCCCCTGGTTAGCAAGAGTGCCCCCGAAACGGGTCACGCGGTGGATGCGCTGGGCCAGTTTAGGGGGGCCATACTTGACTCTGGCAGGCGTTAGCGGCTTTGCACACCGTAACAAATGCCAACATTTTGGGGTGCGGTGGCAGACCCGGTTGCCGGCAGACGCCGCGCGCTCTGGGACCCCTTCCGTCTCCCCGTTATTTTGGTCAAAAGCCTGGTTATTTATTGTTTGCACCAGGGGGGGATGTGGAGTGGAGCGCCAAGGCGCGGGCTCGACCGTGCCATCCACATGCGCATTCCCCCGCCTCCGGTCTTCTTGACTGTCTTGACGCCAGGTCCAGGGGGAGAGGAGGAGAGATTGCGGTAGATGCAGGGCAAGTCTACTATCTCTATAAATTAAATTTTTGCACAAGTCCCCGTCCCTACTATCACCTTGCTGTGGAGCACATGGTGGACATCGTGGAAATCGATGGTCGAACTGTCGGTTAGTAAAAAATCAAATTCGTAGTCAGCGGAAGGGCTCTGATGTGACTGCTGCACTAACTTATCATTTTGTGCATTTTCCGAAATTGTTTATTACCTAAATATGAACCTCGACAGTGAATAAGAGACCTATACTGACAGCCTCTTATCTCGTGCTTAAGTGCTTACCTAAACCGAAGGGCAAAATCTTATGCACAATTATGAAATCCTCGATCAATGCTTGCTCCTGGCTTTATTTCTACGATCTCCTGCAGGAAGACTGACAAAGAAAGTTTGACACAAAATACAGTGCTAGGCAGGGACGAACTATGAAATATGCACCGCTTCTGGCCAAAGGTAAGTCATGATCCGAGCAACTTTCCTTCGTATTTACTTCCCGCTAGGACGCTTTATGTAGTGCCGATCGATAGTTCAGTGTGGCCCCCGTTTTAATGACACTCGTGATGATCTTGGTGTTTTTTGTGTTGTTCTTCCTGATTGTTAGTCAGCTCCTTTCTCCCACCGTTGGCATTAACGACGAGTTGAACTCTCGCAAGTGTTTATTATAACATCCAATGATGGAAACTCTAATAGCGCTTTCGTCTGTTCTAAGTCCCTCATCAGTAACTCAACGGTCCTTCTCTGTGCTATGACGGTAGGGATAATCACCCTTTTAAGACGCCATAATATCGGATAACTGACACCGTGTTAGCAGTTTTCGCTGGCCATTGAATGTACCATTGCTCTCCGGTCACTACTGTTTAACCCATTGAATATGATATTCAAGCCTCATCATGCAAAAGTGGGGTAATTTGTTGGTCATGTCTACCCCAACAGATTCGGCACCACTATTGGACAAAACCGATCACCAAGGGCTCACAACACCCTAACCTCAAAGTGCATAATTGAATTCGGTAACTACTAGACCATGCTGGTTCGCCTGCCCTCTCTGTGACCGGTTCCAATGCGAAGTGTGTGTAGAGGATGGAGATTTCGACGTCATATCAACGGCCACTTACGTAATCTTGCCATCTGCTGCAATTCCATTACTGGACCTGTTCCATCTGCTCAAAAGCATCTACATTTCAACCACCAGTAGTCACCAGTTTCTGACCAACAATAAGAGCCAGCAATCACAATCAAGCCGGTCCCTGCATAATCAACATAAATATGGGACTAAGAGTGTACTCAATAGATTACTCGGACACACTGCACCGCGACCATCACAGTATTCTATCAGTTACTCAAACTGCAAACAGTATCTGGAGAAAGTGGTCCATATCGATCACGACGAACAGCCAACTATGTGAGTTGTATTCCAGTACACCCATTAGGCCATCTCTAACTGTCGTTCAGGAGCGCGTTCTGTTCTGCATCTACTACTTAAGGGCTGCACATTCAGCGACACAACCGGTGAGTCATGATTAGGTTGCCGCAAAATAAAAAATAAGGATTTGAGACTCCAGACAGTTGAGAAATTAAAAAGGCTTTTGGAACTCTATTTATTTGAGCATCGAAAAATACTTCCTAAACTGGCAGCAATTTACACAGTTTGTGTATGTGGGTGTGCACGTGCAGGTCTCTTCACGGCATTAGGTCCCGCCTTTAAGTAGTCAGCTTCGAAAGGCGAGAAGGGGGGAAATAAAAGCAGATCTACTTTTCGCCATCCGCTCAACAGACAGAAAAGCAAGTTGATGTGGGGATCTGAGGTGTGGGAACTTATACGCACCAAATGGCTGACGAAAGAATAGTTAGCAAACCGACGGATTGACGAATGTTCGGTGCAGGTTCGCTCCCTTTCCTCTTCCGTTGTCCATTCACTCCCCTCGAGGTTGTCCCTTTTACATCATCGTATTGGTGGCACCTGGACTTGTCAAAGCCTGTCTCTTTACGGAGTCCTTTAAAAAACGGTTGGATAGACCCTTGGTGACGAGAGCAACTTCAGGGGATGAAATGGCCTCCAGCTTGGCCTCCATCAGCTCGACCATTCGAGTGAACACTAGGTTCATTAGGATGAGACCGAAGAGAATGTAGAGTAGAGAGGCCACGTTAAGGAAGGTCTCGGAGGTGGGCACAATATCGCCCAGGCCGATTGAGGTCATACTTATGAATGAGAAGTAGACGGCATCGAAAGGACTCCATTCGTCGGCTGTAGGGCCAATGCCCCAGCAGTAGATGACACCGCTGAGCGAGAAGTAGCCGACAAGCAGAGCCATGCAAGTTAGAAACTAGAAATAAATAAAAGAAGAATTCAAAAACGGTTAGGTTTTTATGGAGACCGGATTATCTGTAATTTTTCCAGAACCCCGCACACTTGAGGTTTGCCACGGAAATCCCATTCGAGTCCGTCTGGTTCCATAACCAGCTAGTTTTCACACTTTTTGCTCATAACCAGAACACTCAGCCATCTGCGCTTTCGATTTTAGATATGTACGCTCTGCCGCACAGCTATAAAAAACGAGTGCACCACAATGTGAAGTTGTAACACGACGACCATGCCACTGCCCTGACCTCAAATGCTGGGATTAGAAACAGGATAAGTCTGCACCCCTGGGGGTTTGGTCATAGCAGTGGATGTCATGAAGGCTTCTGGCCCATGCCCTATCTGATTTTCCCTACGCCACGTCAGGCAAACCTCCCTCCGTCCGGTGGATGTTAACGTTTATCTACTCCCCCCGATCGTTCGAGTTCAGTTTGACTTCCAGGGCAGTCATGAGTCCTTTTCGGGAGAGTCCGAGACTTGATGGTAACTCTCGTGGGGCTTGGCTCACCTATCGAAAGGTTGCACTAGGATGAAGTCGTCTCAATATGCAGACAGCAAAGCTAGAGTCAGAGATAGGGACCGGCCGTCAAGTAGGAACAGGCGGTAAGCAAGCTGTCCCAGAAATAGCACGATCGTATCTCCCTCTGCACAGTACATTATGAAAGCTATCATATTCCTGCGCAAAAGTTCACTTGGACTACGAAACCGGCATTCGCATTTCGAAATACACATCCGCCACATATCTAGAAATAGCATTGATAACACACCGGAAGTGGAAAGGACCTGAGGTCTTTCGGCTTCAAACGCTATGGAAAGATGTTTTTACGTCTATACCAAATTACTTCATTTAGTGGGCACATTAAAATTAAAAGCAAATTTATATTTTTCAATCAGTCGACTGCATAAGGATATTCTACAATTATGACAACCTGAACTTGTCCGGTTTTTAATCCAATTCTGATGCCAATGAGAAATAAGACTGTCTTGGTAACTTGACCCAACCATATAGAAAATTGCTACATTTGCACATCCCACTGGTTTTGTTAATCTGGAAAACAACAGCAATTTCTTTATTTACGTATTCTTCTTTGCCTGCGGCATACGTACAACTGCCAGTGAAAGTAGAAATAAATGTTTACAAATTTCCCATTATTTATCTTTCAGGGGTTCGCCGTTTGATTTGAACGGCTTAACTGAAATAGTTTTTGCTCATGCAGTCGTTTCCCAATTACAAGAATACTTCGAGCATCTATTGATTTTTCATCAGCATTCACGTCCCCTGTGTACTCTCGATACCCTTTTGTTTGAATGCCTAACAGATCCGTTAACAACCAAAGTAATCAACTAATACCGCAACCTCTACATAGTGAACAACTTTCTTCTCAGTACATATTCATCAACAGATGTTTTGGCGTTAATCAACAATCATAATAATTCCATTTGGACAGCTTTTGTTCTCCAGATGGGATCACCAGAACGGATAATTAAACTAGATAATCAAATGTTATGCTTTGCGAAGGATAGCTAGTGAAGTAAAAAACAGAACATGGCAATGTGACTTACAGAAAAATCGAAAGTTGTGTCCGCTCTCGAGTAAGCATCCCTCAGACCAACAGGAATGCCACTAGATTCCAGAGTCATCAAATTGATGGCCTTGAGGAATCTGACGATAATCTTTGAAATTCGCGAGAACACAAGAGTGCAGAGAGGGATCGCTAGGAGGCAGTAGCCGATAGTCAGGACGCGGCCGATTGTTGTGTGAGGACAGACATTCCCGTATCCTAAGTAAAAGCAAGTAACCAAATTTGGTAGTGACTCATTGAAAAATGCGAGGCTGCCTATGCCGGCAGGGGGCACCTTACCAATGGTTGTGATCAGTGTTATGCAGTAGTAGATGCTGCCCCACAGGCTCCACGACGGAGGTACGACGGCGTTTCCCAGTTCGTCATTGCCGGCTTTCCAGGCCTGTTTTAATTTATCGCGATACTTGTTCACCTGGACCACTAATTTGGACCAGTCTGCCTTTTCGCCCTCTTCAGCCAACTCCTGCGCCAAAACAAAGATTCTTTGCCGTGCCTAAGAAAACACCGAAGTGAAATTGCAGACGATTTGAAAACAGACCGTTTCTGATGAGAATGCGCTGGGCACACCAAAAATGTTTCTTGTGAAGCAGAATCGATCTACCTGTCTTATAATTCCCGTCTAATGTTCTAGCTCCTGGTGCTCGCAGCAGGAGGTCTTTCAGCCTTGCAAGCTGATCAATGCTACAATGTTTCACGACTGTGAGGGTGAACGTACTCCAAGCATTCTGCTGGACAACTAAGGAAAGTCCCGTATGGCCTAGTGAATTTCTTGTTTGCCATGGTTCACCTTCATAACTAAACGTTTACGTAAAGTGAAAATTGTCAACTGTTTCAAGTGTCTGTCGTGACTAACGCAGCATAGCTTGTTCCGAAGACTTCAGCCCAAGTTCGTACACTACTTTCTAAGACAGTTAAGAAACCCTAAAATAATACTTCCCCTTATGCACCTGATAAGATTGTCTTGCAATAACAGGTAAACATTCGCTCAAACAAAAAATTAGGTCAGAAAGAAGCAAATACTATTTGATTCGCATAATTGACAGGCGTAGCCGCGATAGCTTGGCGGTGAATCACCGAGTTAAAATTCGGGAGTTAACGCTCAGCCTGTCTCAAGGTTAGTGTTTTCTATTTCTCCGAGTCTGTTATAACAAATAAAAAATCAGTAGATCTGGACTGATATGTGGAAATTGTGTCAGATCTTGACTGTCATTCCAGAACAAGACATTTATCCTGCGCGCATGGGATATCCGCAGGGGAATTTCGACAACGTTGTATATTTGGGAACTAATCTCTTTTAAGTCATTTGGTTAATTTTAAGTAAACAATTTCCCGTCCAAATTAAGCTGTGGTATAAAGAAGATCAGAGGCAGCGTACGACAATGTTTCACATTACGATAAAATTAGGAACGCAGAGAGCGAGGTCCTGAGTCGCTACGTCGAGGGGACAGCAAAATCATATTTTTGGGCATTTGATCACACACTGATTTGATGAATAATGCGTGTTGTTTGAAATATCTTCACGGGGCTCTTTGCGAATCAGACTTCGTGAGTTTGAATCTATCAACGGTGATAGTTTCCATAAAGCAACATTGAGAGGTCATCGTGGACTGACTGCCCACCTGTTGGGGGACTGAATGCTTCCGGTAGTTAGCAACTTTTCCAATCATGACAGTTGGTGAGCCATGCCAAGTCAAAGAAGTGTCTTGTTGATCGTACTTTGAAGGTCCCGCTGTGACGACTTCTTTGTTCCTGCCCTTCCCCATGCCCTTGTAGTCAGCCCAACTCGAACAGACTGGAGAGGGTAGTTGGCGTAGTGGCCGTCACTAAAGCCATGTCAAACACCGGCCTGCCCCTGATTTGGCCTGACGCACCAGTGTTGCCCGTTTTGGAGGTACAAACTGGACACCAAACCCGTAGATATACACATACACTGCAAAGTGAAGTCAAACAGATGAGCCCATAACACCATAAAGCCAAGGTTACCGCAGTGTTTCTTTGTCAATCGGTTTTTGTCAGTTGGTGGGTTGAAAAGTTACAGCATCGAAACGAACGGACATCGATCAGACTGGAAACCAAAGTAATCTGGCTCCATCCACTGATGATGGGGCTTGCGAAGAGGACCCCACCTATGTTCTTAGGCTGATTAAATCTAACAAGCGCTACCCAAAGGATTTCGAGGTTACATTACGACGTTATAAGTATCTGCAAGTTATGCTGCAATTTTGCAGTGAAGTGAGAACAACCGTAGACAGCAAACGTACTTGCAAAACGGGCAAAGAAGAAGACGGCGGAATGAGGGGGGAGGTAGAAAACCAAATGCAAAACAAAAAATTAGTCGTAGACGAACAACGAGCAACGTCAAAAGTTAAACCCTGGTCATACTGCCTAAGCAGTATAGAACAGAGGAAGAGGATTAAATCCTGTCCTCTTCCACTTTCTTTAGGCAAGTGTGAATAACCTTATCAAGCATCTAAAACTTGCATGATCAGAAATTCTTATGGATAGCTGGTTTCGAGGTATAGTCTAACATGATGCCGGCACCACTGGAGTGATAAATGAAAACTCGTCCGTCGAACAGGACAGCTGTCACCTTTCTACGGCCGAGTGTTGCTAATGGGCGTGTAAAATGAAGTACACATGGAGAGGAATATACATAGAGGCTACCCGATCTCCCACTGTTTTCCATTTGCAAGATTAAGTCAAAAGGATTGGAGACGGACCTTGACGAAGTTGCAGATCTGACGTAAATTGCCCGTATTCATGTGCCAGAAGTGGGATGGTGTCTCTCTTTCTATCGCCCGTAAGCGAGCTGAACTTTATATGAGAAGTTGTGGCGCTGAAGAGACAAGTTGGATGCTTTCATCTGATTTCACTCACCAACAGGAACAGCGGCGGGTAGTGTCGACTGCGCTGGGCTCAGCTACGCGGGAACACAGACAAGAGCTAAGCGCCTAGTTGGGTCAGAATCACGTGATTGGTTATCACAGCTTACGAAAGCCAGGCCATTAACGCAACTACCCGTCCCCTGGATATCCAAAAGACCCAGAAATTATTAAAACAGAATCTTCACGAATTTGCCGGGGGTCACGATTAATGGTCTTACTATTTGGTGAATTCAGCGTTGTTCACTAATGTAACAGTTTATGATACTACAGTCAATTACGTAGCAAGAGTAACGGATAATGAATCGAACCCGACAGATCTTTGTTTGCTCAAAAATACCATCTAAATATACTGTTGGAATGGGAACAAATTCACAGTTTTATTACGAACGAAGGAAGCTTACATCAGCGGTCGTGTTGTACGGGTAGGTGGCAGGTTATGTACACTTTCGTGTCATTTGTAGAAACTTTAAAATAAGCTGACCAGTCGCAAGTTTTTTACAAGATCCCTCTAAAAATGCTTAAATTACTGTGGCGAAAAATGCCTCATACTCAGTTAGTCTAATTCCAACAGATAGGAGCACAAGTTTGCCCTCCTTCCTTTACGATCACTCGAGATTAATGAGCCGCTCTTGGGTTCCATCATTGACAGGAACATTGCCCACTAATTTAACCAATAACAGTCTAAAGTTTGCTCTGCGAAATACATCCCTCCATCGGAACTAGATATCGTGGTCGGCTATTGTTTCTCAAGCCTGTAACAGTCCAGAACATATAAATTTATAAGAATCACACGCATGTGACAGCTCATTGATCAGATTTCAGAAAGAAGCATATCCTCCTCGCTTTGCAGTTCTGGTTTTGAACACTCGCAGGTAGTTGTCCGGTCACAAGTACTCGTTTGTATAGCAAGAATATCAACAACTAAGAGGAAGACTGGCACGACCATTTCTGGCTTACTTTTTGTCGTCAGCTAATTCTTTTCTCGAGCTAAATCTCATGAATCCCCAACGTGAAGTTAAGGTATGCTATTACTATTTTTCTTGCTAAAACCACTGTTGGTTAAGCCAATTCTAGAGTCTTCTAAATTTCGCGGAGATAAGGCACAGGTGGAGTCCCGATACCGGTTGAGATATGATGGGTTAACTGTGACAACTTGTTCGGAAATGCCATTTCAGCATCCCTCGTATTTGCCCCTCATTTTTCTGCATTATACACTTTGACTAAGTCCGATTTGTTAGGCTTGTCATCTGTAGGACTTGAAGCCAAACTCTCGATACAAGTTACAAATGAAGACGAACCTTTGTCGCTTGTACTCGTGTTTGAACTTCGGCGGGTGCCTCAATTCGAGTGAAGACGAAAGCTCCAAGAAGTGTGAGCGTCACAAGAGAAAGTAGCAAACCAGTTGTGGAGTTGAGAAAACGACCTTTCAAAAGGGGAAAGGAGAAGAGAATTAGAGTAGAGAATGACTGGCTTCCGCTGTAACCTGGATGGCTACATTTTAGATGCGGAACCGCATCACGGCTCGGCGAGACGTTTGAGTCAAAATTAATTTGATGCTCCTCTGTCAGATCCTGGATCAAGTCAGATCGATGAACGAATGGGACAAGAAGGCGAAGAGCGACACCGCAACATTGTCCAGTATTGGCAGTCTTCAGAAATATCTATGTAGTGCGTATATGGATATATTTCACCGAGCCAGCCGACAAGAAAGCCGAGGTCCAGTTTCTGCAGCAATTTTTCACAGTCAACGAGCACCCTGGCAACTTTGTCTATGAGTGCAGACGAGAAGCCCGGGGGAGAAAGGCGAAGGAACAGCCGAAACCGAAATGCTGACGCGTAGTGCCCTACATAACTGGTGCGTCAGCAGAAGTCGGTAGATTTTTGAGTAAATTTGGGAGTGGTGTCGTTCACAGATCAGAAGCAACAATTCGCCGTCAACCTGATTGTTATAAACCGGAAGTCTGTGGTAATTTGCCAGACAGGCTACAACTGTGGTCAGGCCACTTATGTTGGTGGAACCGCCACGAGATTGCACGAGCACGAGCTGGCGGTGAGACGGAAGGATAAACTCTCCTAAGTAGCCGCCCACGCCTCCTCGCCAGGGAACGGCTTTGACCTCGAGCGCGTGAGAATATTGGGCCTGTTGGACGACCGAGTTTAGCGCCTGCTGCAGGAAGCGTGGAACTCGACAGAGAACTCGAAAAATCGACATATCGACCTGCCAGTCGCTTATCAAGCATTGCGTAAACAAATCAGTAGCGCAGTTGGAAGTCATTCTCATCAGAGTTGAAGTAGATATGAGATGAGTTGTACGGTCATTCATTTCCTTACGATAGGCTTACGTGGGAGTTAAAGACGTCAGATAAATAAACAGCTGATCCCAGCGATTGTCTTCACGTCTTCTTTCATTTTATTGCCCGGGCAGCGCGTATTTTCTACTATTTGAAGTATATATATATATCCTCACGGAGAATTCCCCAACTTAGAGAACTGTTCGAAGTAGAGCTCTTCTGTTAGGCCTCGATTTATAATACCATTAGTACATGTAAAAAACCCTGGCATACAGCAACACATTATATGGTGATTGTGCCCCCAAAACGGGCCACGTGGTAAATGCATTGGATCAACCCGGGGGCCTTATTGGACTCTGGCAGGCGTTATCGGTTTTGCGTACCGTAACAAATGCCGACATTTTCGGGGTGCGTTGACGAACCCGGTTGCCGACGTACGTCGTGCACACTGAGACCCCGCAACCACCCCATTTTTGTGGTTAATAAAAAATCTGGTTCTTTGTTGTGTGGGCCGGGGGGTGTGGAGTGGAACGCCAAGGCGCGGGCTCGACCGCGCCATCTACCTGCGCCCTCCCTCGCCTCCGGTCTTCTTGACTCTGTCGTGACACCGGGTCCAGGTGGGGGAGAAGGAGAGTGCAGTAGATGCTATAGAAGTCTGCTATCACTATAAACTAGATTGTCGCACAAGTCACCGTCCCTGCTCTCACCCTGCTGTGCAGCATACGGTGGACATCGTCGAAACCGACGGTCGAACTAACATATGGCGATTGCAGATAACTTCAATTTAGTTTTCAGAGAAACTACGACCGGGGCCTCGAATTTAACAATTGCTTACTTGTTTCCCATGAGATTTGCCAGGGTCATCAAAAAGAGGAACAAGTAAATTATGATCGAATGCCGTATCCTGCTCTCATTCCGTTCCAAACCTACAAGGCCATCAACATCTTCGCCTCAATGCCTCTAGCTTTATCGTTGGAAGGTTAGTTTGTGGCGCAATGATGTAGTAAGTGAATATTTAGGAAGAAGTATTTCCCTGAATTACTGACGCCATGGTACAAGTCAAATATTTAGGCTCAGTCGAAATTGTTTAAATCACACGCCCGCCATATGCTATTCACATCGTTAAACTGTATCGGTCTGCCGTTCGTCTGTAGGACTGACTTATATGGCCCCCCTAAACAGGACATGAAAACGGGAATCGCCTGCGATACGGGTGGTTCTGAGCCAACACACAGCGAAATTGGGATCAGGTGTAAGGTTAGGGTTGGGGTTAAGTTGGGAAGTAGACTCAAGTCTAAATCTGGAGTTGACAGTAAGGCAAGTCAGTATCAAGTTGAGGGCTTAGCTAGGGGCTGGCGTTAACTGCAGAGTTAAGGTTTCGGGCAGGATTGGGACCAAGACTAGAATAACGGTTTAATTTTACATTGGGGTTATTGTAGGGACTAGGACATGGGAATGTTCCACCCTTCCCGGAATTATACGCAGGATCACTTTTACTACTTTGGCGGGGCGTTCCCATACCCTACCCGTTCCCAGTCATACCCGTTCGTCTTTCAAGATCCTGGGGACAGTCTTGGGGAACAAGTAACGTACTTTTGAACCTCGACTTTCTTTCAAGTCTACAAAATAGGCTTCTTCAGTTTGTTCAGTGCACAATTTTGTAGGCCTGTGGGGTCTAAGGCAGTGCGCATACACTAAGTACAAGGGTCAGGTTCAGATTGGCAAAATAAAATTGGGGACAACAAGAGGATGGCTTTATTATGATAGGGCTCCTTAGACAATTACACAGCTAGACCGAAATCTGCGGTGGTTGTCACCTGAGTCCCACTGGAGCAGAGGCCAAGTACGTGCAGAAGCACGTACGAAGTACGCACGTGCTCACTATGCCAGAGCATGCCAGACTTTCGGCGGGCACTTAGGACTACATTCTTGTCTTGCAGTTACTGTTTAACCGCGAAAAAGAGCAATGAATGCTTCCCCAGAAACGCGTGCCACAACTGCGTGAAATGTGATTAGCAATACTGTTGGTGTGTGTTTACTGTTCTTGGACATTGGTTCACTTTCGGGCCATCGCTGATCTATACGTCCGGATAACACCTGAAGCTATTGTTTCACTGCGCTTCCGTGCAACTTTGTCATTACTAAGCTCGGCGATTGTTCCTTGAGCGTTTTTAGACTATACTGAAAATTGTATCACAGTATCGCAAACGTGTCCAGTCGCAGCGATTTGGGACCAGGAAATGGCTCGAAATGACCAAATTAGTCAGATTTCCTAAACACAAAACACAAAACACTGTATGATTACATGCCTGCTACAACGCGGTCTAACCGCTCTGCTCCTTCGGAATTTTAATACTTTGTTGCGAGCCTCACACGCAGGCGTTTATACTGATAATTTTTTAGGAAAGGTAGCAAATTTTCAGAACCACCGACAATTGGACGTGTGAACGAACACTAATGATTAAGTTGAAGTCTCTTTCTGGTAGGCATATATGCTTACCCTTATTGTGCCAGAGATCGAAATCCGGCAATTTTCACTTGTTCTGTCTCTTTTCGAACCGAAATTTATTTTTGACGCCACGGATTTAGGCAAAGATACATGTCATATCTACTCCGATACTGTCTAACATAGGTCTCCGGTTTAAAAAACAACAAATTCTCTCATAAGACGGAATGTCTGTGCAACCGTTTAAGTGTGTATAAGGGCACATGGGTGGGTATACATCTAATTAAATGAAATCGCTAGCATATATAACTTGCCTACTGGTCGCATTTTCCCTCTGAAGTTGGGCCCTGCTGCCTCCTAATGCAGGTGTGCGACCATTCCCCAGACTAGCCGTCGGACAGGCCTGTGTATTGATCAAGCGGATCGATTTCCTGATTGGTTGGTCGACATCATCGGGACTGGGGCAAACCAATCGGAATCCGCGTCAAACACACGCGCGTCTATCGTACATAGGGCTAGCTGCATCTTCACCGCTTCCTTTGCTGCACATGATATTCTCGCTTTAACCCGGAGGCAATCGTGGAAGGGTGACTGTGATTCGCCGATCCGATGCGATTTGCCTTACGAGGAAGTACTGGACTATAAAAATAAGCAACAGACTAGTGCAAATCCTAAGCACGTCGTTTTAACAGACAGGCATCTAAAAAAACCTCGAGGGCATACAGTTGGATCGGATAAAATAGCAATTTGCTGACCATGTATTGGTTCAGTTATTGTTGCCTCTGAACCTGAAATGGTTCGTCTCAATTTATTTACGCGCTTTCTGAGTGAACATGCAGAGCTGCAGACTTTCTTGGCTTTTTGCTAGCAGTATCAGGTGCTCGAAAAAAATAATGCATTTTTGCAGCTTACATGATCAAACTTTACTTGCCTAGTGCTTGATACGCCAGGGGCTATTCTTTCGTTTTATATTTTGTAGATTGATGGTCTGGCTAACAAGATGAATATGATTGAAGTATTCTGCAAAGCACAAATTTTGCAGGCATCAAAACCTATGTGAGAGCGATGCATAAAAATCCAAACGTCTCCCTAAACCTTCCGACCCTTTTGGACTGCGCCAGAAGTAACTAGAAGAATATTCTCCATCTGTAAAGCTCGAATCATGTTTTATTGATGACAGTAAGGGTTAACTAATTATGACCGAAGCGACCTTTCTAAATTTTTGACGGAATGCCCTGAACATTCAAGCTAAAAACGCTTAATTTCCAGATTAGAAATCTGCGTCTTAATTGGAAGGCAACAAATTCGAACGATTCGAATTTCCACTTCCTCAGCATTTCTAACAATGCGCGGTTCCTGGGTACAGTAAGAATGCTCTATTTGTACCAGCTCTAGGGTGCCGAGACCATAAGAAAACATCATTGACTGCGAGGCCTGAAATTTTGCCCAAACTTGGTGTACAAGCTGAGAATGAAGTCATCGTGCCTGACTTGGGAATCCGCGTGTTTACATCTCCAAATTAGCAGTTATATCTGTTTGATACATGGCTTCGCTTTACAATACTCTCAACGCAGATACAAGGTAAAAGTACAAGCATGCATTTTACTATACCATGTAGTTTTTTTAACGTCAGAATGTTTCTTTCCTTGTATCGGCCTCCGTTCGCCGATTTTGCACGAGTTTTTCGTCCCAACTTAGAAGCGAAAAACTGCGATATACATTCGTTAACTTAAAAATGACACTTCCCGAGTTCTCTGTGAATACATATAGATATACTTGCGGGCAGAATAACTACTGATAATGCCAAGGGAAGCTGCGAAGGCCATTCTTGGCCTTTGGTTGCAACCAGCCAGCCGATACCTCCAACCTCAGGTACATTCCCGCCACCAAACCCGCAGATGTAATCTTCGCATGACATACTTCAATGTTTTCCTGACAAGAATGCTTTGTTCATACGGGGAAATACTTTTGAGCCATCTGTACAGAGAGACTAGTGGAAAGTTCGATTTTTATGCTCCATGACGAACGGTTCAGCGAAGTACATATGTAAGTTTTTATGGTCAGTATATTTGGTTCTAACAGCGGATTCCTGTAGGGAGGAAAAATCAAAGCATATTTTAGCAACCGAAAGCCTGGTTGCACTTTGACCAACAGCGCTGGTGCTACTTGATTGTTTGTGCTAAATGTTGTGTTTTTTCGGCAACGGCAGGTTTTAGGACCCCAAGCATCTGTTGCACACAACAAATGCCTACTATACTTATTTAAGTAGGTCGTCGGTTGTTGGACACTGCTCTGGACATGGAGTTTACTTTCGGTTCGGCCCTTTCGCCTTTGTTTGTTTACGGCCGTTGAGCTACCTCGTAGCGCACATTTTCCTTGCGGATTGCAATAACTTATTATTTTAACCTTTTCGGCCTTTTGAAGGCGTTGCCCTTTAAGTTTGCCACTACCGCATATGAGCTAAGGCTAGAGAGTTGAGAAACGGTCGTATTTCTTCCGTTTTCTATCGTAGACGTTACTCTCCAGCTTGCCACTGCCTGCCATGACATAATCTCAGAGAGTTGAGAAGCGATCGTATTGTTTCGATCGTCCGTCATAGACATTAGGATTCAATTTACCATTACTTTTCATGACCCCAGTTCAGAGTAAGGAGCAGTCGTATTGTTTCGGTCATCCATCGCAGACGTTACTTTAGGATATAGAAACGAGAAAACGATCGTTCTGTTGCAGTCCCAGTGTCTTTGGTATTACAAGACGGCTGGCCTGAAATAACTTTATCCAAGGAAAATTACTTACAAAGTTGTTTATTTTGCTGCGGATGTTATCCATTATATTAGATAGGTTTCCGCTACGTGAGACAAGAAGACTTCTATGCTTCCTTCAGTCCCATGGCATTTAGGCCAAGCCATAGCGAAACTAATAATGAGGGTCCAGTCAACTTGCATTTCTATTCCTGGTCCGCCGATCTGCTTGGTTTCCTTCATGAGGGCTGCGGAGCATACATTTCTACAGGGTGCATACCACTGAGCATCTGCTGAGTGAGATACGCCAATGTCTTTGGTAGAGGAACGCTCACCGATCGTTCTTACGGAACCCACTTGTTCCGTTGTGCCTTACGGGCTCTCTCTTTCTTGAGCCCAATCAGCAGCCGCACAGCGGCGCATGATATAGACAGAATGTTATTACCGACATAGACAAGGGAGACTCGAATGGCCATTTATGGCTTATTAGCCATGCGCCTTTGTGCAGCTGCTGGTTGGGCTCGAGGGAAAGCCCGTAAGACACGACGGAACAAGTGAGTTCCTTAAGAACGATCGGTGAGCGCCCCTCTACCATTGTATATTCCTGATCGAAACCGACAGGACAACGGACCTGTGGCTCAGTGGTTCGAGAGGTTGGACTTTTAACTAACAGGTCGAGTGTTCGAGCCTCGGGTGTTCCACACTTTGGGATTGGGTGTGACTGGCTGATGACGGCTAATAAGCCAGAAATGGCCATTCCAGTAGTCCTCGTCTTTGTCGGTAATAACATTCTGTCAATGTCTTTTTCGCACTTCGGCATCTTGGTTCCCTTTAAAAAAGACAGTCACATCTTCATGACTCTCCGGATTGTGAGTCGGCTCTTTTCAAATATCGAGCCAGTTTTGGGGATCTCCTCCCTCGGCATCAACATATCTGAAGGCACATCCGTCTGTGTGGCGCCTCAGACTTGTTGTCTCATTAGCTGCCTGAATTCGCTGGTTACTGCGGTTGGTAGCAGTCCTCTTGCCTGGCAATACTCCACCACCTTCCCGGATTCATCTATTCCATTATTTCTTCGGTTTACGCCGCAGGGTTTAGCTGAGTTTGTCCATTTTGTGACTACTGTAGTCGATGACCTGCAATTTTAGGGAAAAATAACTTATTTAAAACCCACAACACACAAGTCCGTCATTTAAGGTAAGCCTTTTTCAACTACTTGAAATTTTTAAAATCTATTCATTCGTCCACAGTTATGCTACACCGAAGATAGCGGACTTCCTTATTACTTTCGTTTTTTGAATTATGCTATGCGTGCCGAGTTGGTCAGATTTCGTTGGCCTAGCGTTCACTGGTATCGTAAAACCGCTCATCGGTTGGCTCCCTCAAATATTTTTCTTCGTTCTCATTGGTTGAGATTTGTTTGGATTCCTGACGTGTTGTAAGCTATCCAGGGGCGATTTGCTTAAATTGTCTTATGCTTTGAAATTTATTTATTGTTTTTTTTAATTATCGCGTCTGTTTTGCGTTGTTATATGTAAGCGTATCAAAAATATTACGACACAAAAACAAATATGATACGCATTATTTTTTGTCAGTTCACCTACCACCAATATGTCCCACCCGTACAACCCGTATTACGACCTTTCCCGTAGGACAGGCTCCTGAGGCCGGTCGCAGATGTTTGGACTCCTCCATCCTACCGTTGCCCTTTTCCCAGTCTTACCAGCAGCTTCAAGTTTCAACTGACATGTTTTCTTCCAAGTATAAAACCATACTATACTCATGCTTCGTAAAACATTGCCCCGAGCCTTGCTGACTTATCAGAAGGCTTTTTTCGGAAATTCTATTTATACCACATGAACGTTTTCAAAAAGTTAGAAGAAGTGCATTTCGAAAAACGTGCAATTTCTGACGGATGACAGCAGTGTAATTAACATTAAATCCTTTGATGAATGCGATTCACATATTTCCTGTTATAATCACCCAGCTGAACGCTGCTTTGTATAAAGCTTGGAAATACATCCTCAGGTGAGTGTACCCGAAAGGGTTGAATAAGCAATTATATAGATTTTCATATCAAATTTCGCAGGGACTTTTTTCTAGGGAATCTAATTTCGAAGTTGCTCCGAGAAAAAATTCACTGGAATGTAATAAGTTTGTGGGTTTATAAAAATAAACAATTTTTCATGGTCGATAAATTGAAGTTTGTCCATAAATTTCCATCAACCATGTTTGAATCTTCAGTGGCCAACAGAAGTGAAATCTGTGAAGACAAGATGCAAACGGATTATAGGAGCCGATGGCTATTTAGGTCACTTAATTACTTTGGGTGAAATTTTAGGAAATAAGCGGATCTTATGCTCCAAACTGATTTACCCCATTTACTAGGGTCGTCCCTCCTACAAATTGGACCGATGGCTGTCCCAAGACAGAAATCAAATAGGCAAGAGTAGGAGAATAGCCAGTATTTCAGATATGCAGTAAAACGGTCTGCTGATCGGAAATTCACACAAGTGGTCTGCACAGACCAGTAACCGATTCGGCAACGCAGTAAACTAAGCGAGCAAGCCAAACAGTTGTAAAGATTGATTGCGACGTGTCGTGCAGTGGGACCAGTGGGCGGTTGAGGGCGGTTAAGGCAAGGTTGGCATGTACAGCAACGGGCGGTTGAGAGTAGGGAACGGAGAACAGCAGGTCTGCCGCCTAGTGATAATTTGGTGGTTGCTAATTCGCCGAAGTTAACAAAAGTCGGTCCGGTTGCGAAAGCCATTCTACAAAATTACAGTGTTATGGGAAGTCTGACGCTGGTTTGCGCCAAACAAGCAATCAACGGCCCAACACTAGTCATCACTAGTTGACGGTGAGCCTAGGTGTGTCAAAGTCCACCATCACACGAGTGATGCGGCAGCGAGGCATGCGGTGGGAAGAAGGAGCATTGCCAATAGAAGCGAAGAGACGAGTCCCAGGGAGTAATCTTGAAGGAGACACGACCGCTGGGACAAGTGCTCCATAACAAACAAAACAAATATTTTAACCAACAACAGCACAACAACGGGTCAGAACGACAATGATGACTGAGCAACCGTACTCACGACCTGTACATCCAGCGGGCGTGCAAGCGCATCCCCCGGTAGTGAACCAGGTGTCAGAACTGCCAGCGCATACGAGGCTGCGGGGACCATGGTTTGCTGATCCTGGCATAGCAGACGCCTACATGCTCTGAGACCATTTGTGACAGTTTTCCGGTTATTTAGTCGCCGAACGGAGTTGTTAGACGCCGCGTCAAGCAAAAATATATGAACATGGTAGGAGGAAGAATGTGAAGCGTGCGAAATTCATGTTACTGCTAATAAGTAGAAACAAATAGAAAAAGGGTATATGACAACACAAAAGAACATGGTGTTGCATGTACAAGTGATCCATTTTGACTGGGTGGTGATCCCACCAAATCAATTACAGCACTGTCGATAACTGCGGGGAAGAGTCATGGAGGGGCTTTGACAGTAGAGGATACCAGCAACGGACGGTGGCGAGAGCGGTAAAGACGTCAGTGGAAGGCAAGGAGGGGACATCGGCCATCTTCTTTTGCATACGAACACACCATTCTCATCCTGGGTTAACGCCAAAAGTAAGTTTAGTCCGTTCAAACAACTCAGCCCGTTTCGTCGGACGTTATAATTTTACTTCCAATATAAATTGTATGGGTTCGACAGAATGACGGAGAAAGGAAATAATGTGCTCAGGGCAAATCCCTCAGCGAGCCTGACGACTCTAACAACAACCTACTTTACTCATAACGACTCACAATTAATTGAACAACTGTAGTCATCTCGAGTGAGTCTTTTTAGCTTCAGCTGATAAGGCTACGGACCGGGTCCTTGTCCTTGGAGCTGTTGGGCAAAAAATTCTTCAATCGGTCTCGTAAGTGCTCTTTCGTAGCGAAGTCTTCCAAAAAAGACAGGTGCTCTTAACGGGATTGATCTTATTTATCAGGTGCAGATTTCTAACGCCCTCATCGTATGATTACCCTGGTCTGAAAGATTTTTTTAATACGATTTTTGAAGATGAACGACAAGTGCCACGGATGGCTGAGAAGATGCCATCTAGATTCGGGTGCAATCGTTCAACTTCACAATTCTTTTTTGCTAATGAAAGCATCACCCGAAATTTTAAAATGCGATTTAGGCTTGAAAGACTTACTCCGGTGGGGGTTTTATATTGAGCATCAAACAACAGAATTTCAGGGCATTTCATTCACATTTGGATGTTGACTTTTGAGTGTACAATTTTCTGACCGTTTTTGAGAAGCACGCTGGCTTAGAAGATTACTAAAGTGGTACGGATACTGGCCAGCAGTTTTCTATGCTCTTATAAATCAAGGCCTATTTATAGAAGACATACAAGAAGCTTTTCCTGTACACATTTTTAAATAAATTAGTCTTCATAAAGCCAACTCTAAAATCTTATCTTCGAATTCTAGGCATGCTTTTATTGTTCGAATACTTATAAGCTGAACCTGCCGTTGAAGGTTTTCAAACTATGAACTGAGCATCTTTTAATTAGTGAGCATCATAACTTAGTCTAGAGTATTAGGAAGTCGTTATTCATTGCTCAGAGCATTGTGCAATGTGTACGGACTGTGTTATATACTTCATAAAGAACATCAATAAAGCGACAGATGCGACGATATTTGGACAGACATTTCACGGCTTAAACTGTTCCATAATTTCCGGTGCTTTTTAAACGGAAAATATCGCTTTTTGCAGTAAAAACTTTGAAAAACAATTGTTTCAAAATAACTGCTAGAAAAATATTTTTATAAGTGATTTCTGCAAAAAGTGTTTGGATATACAAGGGCATAAAGAACCACTTTAAGTCTCTTTAGTCGGTGTGATTTTTCGACAACGACTGGAAAGATGTGCATTCAAAAGTCATCATCCTGGTGTGAGTGGAATGCATTGGAATGATTTTGTATGGTGCTTAGTATGACAACCCTATCTAAAAACTGAAAGTGAATTTCAGAATTGCGCTTGTCTTTCATGAGGTGGGTCACCTATTGCACTTAATAAGGCCACACTTTGGCCTAATAATAATAAAGTCTACTTCCAGTCATTGCAAAACTAATTCGGCAGTATATATATATATATATATTGTAATTTTGGAGGGTTTTCGCTACAGTTACCATGGGTGAAGAAGAACTCGTGTTTTCGGTGATTTAGTTTAACATTTTCCCAGCATTAAGCGTCTTCAAGCTCACTTTATAGCGTCATATTATCATAGATCTAGGGCCGATGCTTGCTGGTCTGTGCGTCCAATAAAGTGTATTGTATGTTAAATAGAATAGAAGGTCAAGTCGACTTTCAGAAAAGCTCACAATTCTTGTACTTTGCTCGCCTGAAAGTGGCAGAGACCAGACTGACACAAATGACTGTCAGTTCTGCCTCTGTTATGACCTGAACTGTTTACCCGCATCTGAAGTTCAACGAAGTGTCTGTCCTGGTACAACTCGTGCACCAGAGGTCTCGAAATTCACTTTTTAGCTCCGTTTTCATAGTGCGTCCTGGATAAACTACCCTCATTCTGTTAGTGCAGGATGTGCAAGAATACGTTCGAGTTGTCTGCTTATATTATGAAGACAGTACGAGCGATCCCGTTACCCTGTTTGAGATCAGATTCCTGTAGAAATGAGTTGACTGAATAGTTTGAAGTAAGATAAGCAGGTGATCTCGCGAAAACACACAAGCTTCTGTTGTCAGAGTTGATATTTACGAAGGATGTTGGCCAGTCTGGTGCACCCCTGACCTCGTGATCCCCCATGCCCGACTGATCGGGGAGATTCGCCTACCAGTGGTAGAAACTTGGACAAAATACTATTATTTTCACAGTTCTGAACCAAATAGTTTACTTCCTTTTGCGTAGTTCTTTCCGGTTATCGCACATCTGTTTGTCTGAAATTGTCACCGCACTACTATCATGACAATAAAGAAGATCATTGTTACTTAAATGACAACGGTAGAGCGTATTTAATTAAAGAACAACTGGTTGGCTGGGTTGACATTGTCCGGCGCAGCGGACGTGTGTTAGTAAATTGATTACAAAAGTAAAAAAAGATATATTGATACCACAACTTCCGGTGCATCGTACATTTTGAGGAGTTATTTAAAGTATGCATTCTAACCGTGCTCATGGGTCTTCCAAAAGCATGGTGGGAGGGCGAAAATGATTGCTTTTGGGATATTTTCTCCTAAAATTCAAGTAGTACGTTGCTTTTTATCGCCTGCTTAACCCTTAGAATTGTTTTTAAATCCATGCTGGCAGAAAACCACCAAAAATCGTCAGAGGAACTAGCCTATGCTTAACACAGTCCGTTTTAAGAAAATCGTAGAGGTAACACCCACAAAAAGGCTACGTGAACATCCTCCAGCATAACTAAGGAAGGAAGAAATTACGAAAGAAAACAGCCCTATTCTCGCATATGAGGTTGATTCCGGACGTCGCGCAGACCCAACGGAAGCCTTCCGAGAGATTTATGAGGTCTGGCCGAAATGCCCAAAACCACTGAGGCAGCGCCTACCAGCAGTAGAGGGGGTCGTCGCAACCATTTTACTCAAGCTGGTCCCTGTGCTCATGAAAGAACTTCGTGTGAGGCTCGAATCTGCCCTGGCCGAAGGTCAATTAACCTATTAACTACACGCATTTTTCCGTGCTCTGCTTCCTTCCCCGGAACTGCTGATCATACTCCTTGCCCCACCTGCACTACTCATATTTAGCTGACCGAACTACATAGACCAGTAAACTTTTTATTTCCTCAGAAACTACTGTGCAAACTTCTTTGAGCAAATTTTTCGACATAAACCTCCTCGGGTTCCGTCCGGATAGGTGGGGTGAAGATGTCAGTTGTAATCCGTCAGTTTCAGCGGAGTACTCGCCTGCCAACAGGCAGTCGGTTATAGTATAAATACTGACTGATTTATCATACTCCCTGCACAGATACTAGCTAGAGGCTCAGGTGCGTATTTCGCCTATTTTTTACGCTGCGGAACGCCGATGTGATAGGTTCGTTCATTAGTGTGTCCCCTGGCGTTTCCAATATGCATACGAATGTATTGGCCCGATGAGAATTTATAAAAAGCAAACTTACGCGAGCCAAATAGTCTTCAGAATACTTAAACGTGAACTCGGTGACATAGCACTATGCCTACCCCATAGTTAAATGCCTTACTACATACTTACCATTTGCGTTTAGGTAACCAAGTTTTTGTGGGTTTCACGTGCTTTGATTGAGCTACTTTTCCACTCTCATTTTCCTACAATTTGGCATTTTGGTGGCATGCTTCAGTCGATGGACAGGGTCGGTCACTCATTGTCCTTTACATTGAAATTTCACTGGAATGGATTAGAATCAGCTCCGAACTTGTCACTTTCCAGATGTACTGCTTTCATTCAGACACAAAGTTACATTTTTCGCGAGTTAGTTCTTCTTTATTTGAATCATTATGTTTTTTACCCGTTAAAGAGTTGCGGTGCAATTTATTTTCCATTCCCATTCAAATAGGTAGATAAGCCATTCGAAAGTTAATCCTAATTTACTCAATTTCTGACGTACGTTCGGGGATGAAAACCAACCTTTCAATGCTATATTTGTGCTTTATACTAATAAATCTGATTTAAGCTAAATATTCCGGGATAAAGTCAACGCTTTCGATCCAAATCCCTATATAAGCCTACTTTATTTTATTTCTGATGTGTTTCGGGGGATAAAAATTAATTTTCCCGTCCAAAATACCTAGCTACTCCTATTTTTTTAACTGCTGCTAAATTTTTGTGGATTGAAACTAACTTTTACATTCCACATTCATGCTTAGTATTAATTTCAGTCAGTCAGTGTATTTGAGGGAAATAGGCTTACGCTTTGAACTCCATATTTGTATATGAAATATTGAGAAAATAAGCAAAAATGTGAAGAAATTACAGCATTAAGTGAATGCAGACATTGATTCACATAGGTCACTGGTTTTATGGTTACAAAGTCACATCGTCCGCTTGTTTCTGCAGCATATGTCTGTCAAGCCAACATTTTCATGTTTCCACAGATTGAGACCTGACAATCGTCTCGGACAGGTTATTCCATGGTTCCACGACACGGTTGGAGAATAAATAATTCCTCACATTGAATCTACCTTGGGGCACACGTAGTTTGAAGGAATGTTCCCGGAGGTTAGTTGTAATGGCGAGTTAGAAGAAGTCGTCGCACCGAAGGGCGCAGTCCAAGCCACACACTATACGGAAAGTTTGTATCACGTCTCCGCGCAAATGCCTATAACCCAGAGGATAGTGATTAAGGTAAATTAGGCGGGTCTCGTACGGTAGTGCACCTTAATCTCTTATTAATTTTGTTGCTCACCTCTTCACCCTTTCGAGTAGATTGCAATCCTGCGGCGTCTACGGTCTCCAAACCTGAATTGCATATTCGAGATGCGGCCTTACAAACGTGCCGAAGACTTTGGAGAAGCAGTTTTCATCAAACGCTGCGAATGCCTGCTTGATTACGTATAGAACTGAAGTTGCGGCCTTAGCTGCCTTACAACACTGTGTAGAGGGCTTTAGGCTGTCTGCAACCCAGGCTCTGAGATCTTTCTGCGTTTCTGCTTCTCGGAGTGGCATTCCGTTCAGATGGTATTGCCGCGTACTAGAGGTCCAATTTCCGAGGCGAAGTATGGTACATTTGTTTAAGTTGACGGACAAGAGCCATCTGCGGGACCATTCGTCCAATCGACAAAGATTTTCTTGGAAGTCGGTCTCGTCCGCAGCATTGTGGATGACTTTCCAGATTTTTAGTGTACTTTTGGGAATAAAAATTGACTTTCACGTCCTAAATTATAAATGACTTCCCTTTTTGGGCTGAAAACACGAGTTGTCTTGGAATCTGCCTTTGCCCGTTGCCGTTGACCGCCTTCCATCGAGCTGACTTCAGTGTACAATTTGTGTTATGACATTTGCAGTCTTCCAGGCCTCCTCATTGGCCAACTGGCCTAGGACAAGTTTCGTTTTCTTCGTTAGCTAATTCCTGCCACTTCGGTGACTTCCGCCAACCTACTTGCCAACATCTTCACCTGTTTTTCAATCAGTGTTCACCTCCTAACGCTGTATACGTCGACTTAAACAAAAAGTCTTATTGATGCCTCTTATGCATTATTCTTGGCACTACTTTGTCCATTTCACGCTCTTCCGTATGTGCTCCCCGTAAGACCCCTATTACCACCGCTCCCATCACGCAGGTAACCTCAGTTTCAGCGTCCTCACTAAGGTTGTATATTGCACTGTTGCCGTAAATTCCACAGCTTTAAAATTATTGAACTTCACACAAGAATTGGTTCGTTCCTCCTCAATTACTGTCCCCGGATTTTGTTCAGAAAATGGAGCAGAGTTCATTTGTCCCTAGCGTCTGTTAATATTTTTGGGCACATTCGACCTAGCATTTTCTGTTTTCTATCAAGGTGTCACTTGACCCGCCGCTGCCGCATTGGTTTGAATTCATGAACTAGGGTGTTACGCATGCATAAACTTGATCTCTTTATGTCATTTCCCAGCACAATCGGCTTAGAACGAGCACGGGCATTAACCACCGAACTTGCTGATATTTCTGATCTTACCTCCTGCATAATTTTTGTGTCTTTATCTATACATACACTGAAAACACGAGTTTTCTTGTGGGTTATGTGACCAAGTTAAGCCTTTTGTGAGTACCCTTACAAATGGATGACTCCCGACATCTTTCCCCTGTAGGTGCCTACAAAAAGCCGTAAGTTCCTAAGCAAAGGGATGAGAAATTCGTTACAGGGGACATGCTCCCCCCACTTATCAGCGACGCTTCTATGGACGATGTCTTCACTACCATTTGAAAATCGGTCGTGCAAGCATGCGGGCTATTCTTTAAAAAGTCTTTCCTGCCTTGTTTCTAGGTCTTATGTTTCGTGGGAGAGGCTTTTCGCGGTAATGTTTAAAAGACTGCTGTGGTAAGCGCAAGTCAGAGCTGGTTTCTAGAGAAGAAAAAAGATGTGACTCCATAATTAACAAAACAAAGGCATTCAGTTAGACCACACCTTTTGACGTGATACTACTTTTTTCTGTATCGTCACCTCTAAAAAGTGAAAATAATGTGAAAGATAAACGACACCAATTGCCGTCTTAAAATGTTCCATAATCTTTATTTCGTGCCATACGTGCGTATTCTTTCATCCTGTGACATAAGGCCTTCGGGTACTGGCGATTTACAAATCACCAGACTGTAGTTATGGCGAACAAACACTCCTGATATACAGAACGATCTGTCAAGGCCAAAATGTTGGTCCCACGGTCCAACACCAGCTAACGGCACCGACTTCATTCGTAACGAATAAGGAGTCCAGGAGGGGGTGAAATCCATTTTTCAAGGACATGGGACGACGGTTGGGAGGCGACGCCCTTAACGCGATTAAAGAAAGGATAAATTTAGTTCCAGTCGGTCAACTATTAGTACCATGCATTTAAACCAAAGACTTTCCTTGGGTAAATGAGGTCAGTGAAAAGACCTGCTCGACTTCATTGGCCGGCTATTTCTTTGGCGAACGTACTTCAAAATAACAAACAATAACAGGATCTTGTCTCCCATCTTACGCGCATATGCGCACAACGTTATTTTAATTTTCTTGGTCGCATAATTTATGAGCAGGTTTAGTATAATGACCGACAAAGACGAGGGAGGCTGGAGTGGCCATTTCTGGCAAATTGACCGTCGTCAGTCAGCCATGCCCAACCCTGGTTCTGCTTGTATTACGCGCCACTCGGTGGCTGTTGGCGGGGCTCAAGAGAGAGCCGCAAGACACAACGGGACGAGTGAGCTCCGTAGAGCGATCGGCGAGTGTCCCTCTACCGTAAGTTTACGATATTCGTGGTTTAAAGCCCTATTTCCTCCGAACCAAAGCCCTTCACCTGCATGGTCAGTCTTGCATATATCATCAATACTACTTCAAACCGAAAAAGATCGTGATTTTCTGTGTGCAGGCTACCGAGCTCAGTTGGCTTACCTGCAGCAGACGTCATTCTCTGCCAGTAAGAAATCGCGGTTCGGCAGGTGTCGGGGGAAGATATCCTCCGATTATATTTTTCGGAGCTAACTTTCAAATCTTTCGGAGACTAAACATGTTGGGAATTTTCCCCATAATGGGATAACCCATAGGTAGGGCTTGTGTAGAACATTCCAAGGAAGCCTTGAAATATCCTGATTACTGGTTTGAATGCGTCACTTTTTCTGTAATCCTGTAGAATACGATTTTCTAGACACATTTGCTTATACGTGCTTTTGTTTCCGTACTTTGACTTTGATGGTAGTGCGGACTGGTTCGCTGGTAACTTAAACCCAGTACTATTTAATTCATACATGGTTACAGTGCCGTTTTAGTTTTGGCTGAAACTTGAGCATTTGCATTGATGGGTCATTCCTCTTTTTCGTCCACTCGCCTCGTATAAATGGTGCTTCAACACTGTATTACACATCCTCCATAAATCTCAGACCAACGAGTTCGGCGCGTTCTGCTGCCCTGGTCTCGCGCATTGGTTGCCATCCTTTGCTAGATCAACTGGTTTTTCCAAAAGATCGTGCAGGGTTTGCTAGCCTTGTTTATGTTGAGCAGATATCACGGTATTTGTGGTTTGAAGTCTAGGCATGACCCTATTCTCAGAAACCGGTCGGATCGCACTAGGAACATGTGCTCAGTTCCAGTATTGTGGAAAGAGAGTCGATTGTAGCGATGTCCATTTGAGTGCCTCTTTCGTCAGAAAGTGCATGACTACCGCCAGCTCTTGTGAGAGCTGCTTACAGGAACCAGGTCTAGTGCATTTGAAAACTTCTTAATGATTCAGACCCATGTATCACGTGAAAATACGGGAGATCCCACAAATCAGTCTGGATTTCCTCTCGACAGTTTGACTGTCGATCTTCTCTCAAATGTTCTCTCTCTCACACACACGACAGTTCGACTGTCGTTGCCGACGATGTCCACCATGTGCTCCACATCAGAGTGAGAGCAGGGACGGTGGCTTGCGCTTGAGTTAGTTTAAATTGGTAGTAGAATTGTGTTGCATCTATTGCAATCTCTCCCCCTCCCTCACCTCTATTCGGCGTCAAAACGAAGTCAAGAAGACCGGAGGCTGGAGAGGGCGCAGGTGACTGACACGATGAGAATCCTCACCTAGGCGTACCACCACACCCCTGTTCCACAACGTAAACACCAGGAGAAGAGAGGACGGCTCTGATCCCACTAGACGAGAGTACTATAGAGGCCATATTAAGAGGGATACATTGCAGGCTGCCTCCTGGTCCCCTAGTCGGTCATTCCCACAAAAACACAGACTGAGCTGACCGCAAGGTCCGAGCTATCCCGTCAATTGACGTCCTTCCAAGCCGCGCTTTTTAGCGCACTGTGGTAGCCCCCAGTGCACCAGATTGTTTTTATTGAGGAGTTATGCGCTGAAAGTCGACCTCACCCGCACTACCCTATCCCGTTCACTGGTCGGTTGTCCAAGCCGGTCAACCCACTGATTATGATGATCGGAATAGGTAGCTGACGCAGCTGAAAACAGTCCGTCTGCGCGTGTCATGCACACGATCTGGCCCTCCGTACACACACGCCAGGATCTCGCACACAGCGGTTATAGGTCGCTTGGATCTCACATGCAGCAGAGGAGTCGCACAGAGAAAGGTACCCAAGTGCACACCCCCTCCCCCACTTACGTGATAGGTGCCCCTGATATGGAACGTTCGGGGTGTTCATGTGTGATGTATGTGTGGATGGGGAAATATATGGTGGTGCTATCATGTCTGTTGTGATTTACCACAGATATCCAGGAGTACACATGTGGACGGGTAGACCCATGCAATGACTGAATGTGCGAGGATAGTGCGGGCAATTGAGACGATGGCGTCTGATTTATGTTGGTACTCCGGGCACTGGTTCGCAAGTCTCTGTGCTGTGGATTCCCAAGTGACCGACCAGACCGATTAACGCGGTGAAAGCTAGGTGGAAGTGTGGGTAGGATAGACCGGAAGCTGCAGAGTCAGTTGTCGGTGTGGAGCTGTCAGTAATGTGTGCGTTGAACGATGAGAGGTCGATTGGGCTGCGGATGGTGGATGTGCAAAACGTGTTAAGTGTGTCGATATTGCAGTAAATTCCTCTGTTTTGACCACGCATTCGGCCGAATAGGCATGCATGATGCTTTGTACTTTCCTGGGAAATGGCCTGCTAACGTGACGTAAATCAGTTTGGACTAAGATCTAAAGACGCAGACCGAAATTTGATATGGAGTATCTACCAGAAGGCACACGGGGACTGCTGGAGGATCCACTGAAAATAAATAAATAAAAAGATTTTATCAAAGACCCATCGGGGTCCCGCCAAAGCCAAACCCTCCGCAGCCGTATCATGCAGCGGCGGAATATTGGCGAAACACGCGTCTAGGCCTTTAGCTTGTTTCTGTGCTACCAGAATGGTATCATGTAACCCCAAGGCATGCATGTGCATGGGTGTGTGTGGACAGTGCCGATAGTGGAGGCGGATGCGGCGAGTGTATGCGGAGGCTCCTGGCACTGGTGCGCCGATTATAATGCGACGTATTCACAAATGATCGAGCAGCTCGATGTGTGAAGTAGATGCGCGATCTCGATAAGGACAGGCTAGAACGAGTTCACGTTTCTGGAGGAAGGAGTGTTGGTGGTGGTGAGGATGTTGGCTGATGATTCATCGGGAACGTTTCGATCGAAGGTGGGAATCAGAGTTGTGGTGGTCATCGTCGTCGATTCGGAAGGTGTGACAGAGATCATGGAGATGACGGCGGCGGCGACGGAGCACAAGAATTTGGAGCAGCAGTGGTGATGGTGGGCGCCGCCGTGGACGCCGGAGGCATTGGAGCAGAGACGGTCAGGGAGGCAGCAGTTGAAGGTTGTCGAGAAGTTGGCACACTCTGTCCGGAGATGTTGGAGAAGTCTTGAAGAAGAAGACACGATCGCCGGGACAAGAGCTTTATTAGCCTGACGTTTCGGATTCCTGCTCGAATCCATCATCAGAGACATAAGCAGATAAGGGTGCTTCATGCACATGTGGCTGCAGTATTTATAGGATGCAG
>CACRXP010000346.1:115972-128711 GCA_902702965.1 Spirometra erinaceieuropaei | reverse complement strand
CTTCCTGGATGTCCTCGTATGCCGCAAGGATTGTGGTGGACTAAAGATCAAAGTGTTCAGGAAAGCGACAAATACGATGCAAGTACTGAACTTCAACAGCAACCACCCAATCAGTCACAAACGCAGTTGTGTAAGGACGCTCTATCGGCGTGCCGAAACACACTGCAGTGAGCCGGAAGACAAGATTGCGGAACTACAATACCTCCGACGGGTATTCAAAGCCAATGGCTACCCGAGCAACTTTGTCAACCGGTGCATACGCAAAATGGACGAAAGGCCTAACCTCAGGGACACCAAAGTTTGGCGAGCGCTTCCATATGTCAAGAACGTTTCGGTAGCTGTTGGCCGCCTTCTCGCACCGCTGGGGGTTGGAGTTGCACACTGGCCAGAGGCAACCATCAGGCGTCAACTGATGAAACCAAAAGACCCACTGCCACGGCAAGAAACGTCTGGAGTCGTTTATCGGATCTGGTGCAGTTGCGGACAAAGCAACTACGTCGGAGAAACCGGAAGACAGCTCCGAACGCGAATGGCCGAACACGCTGCAGCAGTGCGAAGAAATGACGCCAGCTCTCAAGTTGCGGCTCATTCGACGGGTTCCGGCCACACATTCAAATTTGACGAGGCCGAAATTCTCACAAGAGGTGACAACCGCGTGAGCCGGGAGCTGCTTGAGTCATGGTTCACTGGCCCCCAGTCTATTAACAAGTGCAATGATCTTCCCATTCAATACAGCGTGCTGAGACTTCGTCTAGGCGGAGAAATTGGCCACGCGGGGAGCGCCCTGATGAACACTCTTCCCAACACCCGGGTCAGCGCGCCAGATGGTCGAGCAATCATCACGCCAACATCCAACGCACGTGATGAAATTGCAGCAATTAACGACGCGAATATCGACCATCACGCCACGTGCAACGAAGGGGAGGGAGCCGTGAACATTCATAGGTATGCGGTGGCATGGCTACTGCATCCTATAAATACTGCAGCCACATGTGCATGAACCACCCTTATCTGCTTATGTCTCTGATGATGGATTCGAGCAGGAATCCGAAACGTCAGGCTAATAAAGCTCTTGTCCCGGCGATCGTGTCTTCTTCTTTAAGACTGCTTCCTGGAACTCGTCTTTTCGCTTCTATTGGCAATGTTGTAGAAGGCCGATAAACGTGCCAAAGGTTCATTCACAGTCCTGGCATGTTGAAAGGGGTTGACTGCTGGCGCTGCACATCAGGGGCGCCTGACGCCTGCGATCTTCCCACTTGGCTTTGGCAGTACCGATCCGGTTGTCTTCAGAGATGGCTCCTCCAACCTTCACTGCTCCTCTCCAGGCCGGTCATCTCTGTGCGAAGTCATTCCGGATCTTCGGACTGATCTGTAGTCGCCTAAATGAATTCTTCGGGTATCCTTGTCGCGGCGGCATTGACCTCCTTGTCCGTGAACACCCGTGTCAACATCTCCCTAGAAGACTTGTCTTACTAGGTGTGCACCTCTCATCCTCACAAGGTGGCCGCTCTATCCTACTTGAAATTTCCCCTACATGGCGTGGATGCTGAGGATTCCAGTGCGTCTCAGAGCTTCCGTGACCCGATCCTGTTCTTCCACCTCAGCTTTAGTACCCGTCAGGGACAAATGAAGTGGAAGTGATTGAGCTTCCGCGCTTGTTTCGTGCACATTTGCAGATCTCTGAACCATACAGCAGAGTCGTCAATATGACAGCTTTGTACATCTTCAGCTTGATACTCAGGTGGAGACCGTGTCGATTCCATACGGAGTTCCGCAGTCGGCCCAAGGCTTGGCTGGTTTTAGAAACCCGGTGAGCCACTTCGTCATCAATTTTGATGCAGCTTTAGAGTGTGGTGCCTAGATAGGCGGAGATGTCCATGGTGTTCATTTGGGTGCCGTAGACGTGGATGCGAGGAGCACTTTATGCAGTGTTGGGAGGCGGTTGACTCATGATCACCGTTTTTCCGTGTTGATGGTCAGTGCGCAGTTGGCGCAGCCGGCGGCGAAGAGTTCCATGCTGCGTTGCATGTCGGCTTCTGTGTCGGTCTTGAGTGCACAGTCGTTGGTGAAGAGCAGGTCGTGAGCATTAGTCGTGGAGAGACACGTTGGGGCCTGTACGAGCCGACTGTTTAGAAGACGCTCGTCGGTCCTGTAGGCAATGCGGATGCCGGGTGGCCGTAATCAAAAGCCCACACCGCAACCTGCACTCTGCAAGCGTCGCGCTTTCAGGGGCGCGTGTGTGCGTGATTTGAAATTTTAGAGGTCACGCGTCGAGCAGAAAGCACACGGTTTTATGGCGTTCGTGACCTCTCTCTCACCGCGGACGTTTGTGTGCGCATGTGTGCACTGATGCCTCACCAACATACTATCTCGACTGTACAAGCGCGAAGGCCGTCAGCGCTCAACATTATAAGCGCAGTAGTAATTTTCACTCGGATTTGTTTGTTTTGAAGCAGACTTACGTTGCGTCTATCTCACTCCACTTTTCCTACTTTTGCCATCTACCAGTACAAAAGATGAGTTTGAGGAGACTGAAAATGGACATGAGCTCTCACACTGAAACGTTAAACAGCCTTCATACGCATGACCTGGTTCCCAACGCCACATGCACGGGACTTCGTGTGTGAGGCTTTTTCGTTCACATTAGTGAGGAGCCATTACAAACTACATTACGAAGGAATCGTTGCATAATGACACTCGTCCCTATCAAACACCAAACTGTCCAATTAACTGGTAACTACCCTATCCGCGACCATTGGACGTCGTTGTGGTTTCGAGCAGTTCAAATTTTTTAAAAAGGAAAGCGGGTTGAATTGGCCTCAGCACCAGTCTCACTGTCTCTCCCCTCTCTCATGCGCCAGTGACCTGTCCGCGCTTCTGGAATGATCGAAGATGAAATTAAGTGTGCAGGCTGAGGTTGTGCACGCCCCCGTCTAATGCGGGCCACGCAAATGTGAGACAGTAGTCAAGGGTTCCCCAAGAAAAAGCACACACAGACTAGCGCATGCCATTAGACACTGCGGTCCCAGTTTTGGATTAACTGAAAAACGGTTCAGTTCGTTTGAGGACGAGCACAAACGGACAAACACTGTTTCCCAATAAAATGTTCGTTCGCAGTTATAGTTAGCAACCTGTATTCTAAGCTAGTTTAGACGCGGCCTGTGTATATTTGCAGTGCGTTGGATTGAACGGCAGACCTATAAGCGACTAATGCAAAGGCTTTAACATTCAAACGAAATACCGGAAGTTGCTGGTTAGGAAATGGAACCATGGGTAAAACGTAAATGCGACTAACTTATCTGGGTAAAGAGATTGATGGCTGTTTCCTGTTTTATCAAATAAAACTTTGCTAAGGTAGCCTTCATGATACAGTAATAAATTGAAGAAGGAGACACGATCGCTGGGACAAAAACTTTATTAGTCTGACGTTTCGTATTCCTGCTCGAATCCATCATCAGAGACCACAGCAGATACAGGTGATTCACGCACAACGGGCTGCAGTATTTATAGGATGCAGTCGTCATGCTACCGCATACCTGTGAACATTCACAGCCCCGCCCTTCATCCGGGATCGTTGCACTTGGTGTGCTGAATGTTTGATGGCCGACATTCGCGTCGTTAATTGCTGCAATTTCATCACGTGCGTTGGATGTTGGGGTGATGATTGCTCGACCATCTGAAGCATCGACCCTGGTGTTGGGACAAGTATTCACATATGCGCTCCCCGCGTGGCTAATTACTCCGCCTAGGCGAAGTTTCAGCACCGAGTATGGAAGGGAAAGTTCATTGCACTTGTTAATTGACTGGAGGCCAGTAGCCCATGATTCAAGCAGCTCGCGGCTCACGCGGTTGTCACCTCCTGCGAGAATTTCGGCCTCGTCGAATTTGAATGCGTGCACGTATCTCGTCGAATGAGCCGCAACTTGGGAGCTGGCGTCATTTCTCCGTACCGCTGCAGCGTGTTCGGCCATTCGTGTTCGGAGCTGTCTTCCGGTTTCTCCGACAAAGTTGCTTTGTCCACAACCGCACCAGATCCGATAAACGACTCCAGACGTTTCTTGCCTTGACAACGGGTCTTTCGGTTTCATTACCTGACGCCTGATGGTTGCCTCCAGTCTGTGAGCAACTCCAACTCCCTGAGGAAGGGGGAGCCGTAAATATTCATAGGTATGCGGTAGCATGACGACTGCATCCTATAAGTACTGCAACCCCTTTTTCATGAACCACCCGTATCTGCTTTTTTCTCTGATGCTGAGTTCGAGCAGGAATCCGAAACGTCAAGATAAAATAGTTCTTGTCCCAGCGATCGTGTCTCCTTCTTCAAGACTGCTTCCTGGGACTCGTCTCTTCGCTTCTATTGACAAAGTAATGAATTGTTAACATTTCAGTGACTGCAGTCTCCGACGGTAGTTTTTTTACTTGTTTGTGGCAGTCAGTAGACAATCTCATATGCTTGCCAGTGAAAAGTATATTAGGTGCCAGAAAAAAAGTAAAATCACCACGGAAAATTATTTTCAGTCGGGGGTGTTTCTCAGCGTAGAAAATGTGTTGGGTTTTTTGAGACTTAATCTCTTTTTCGGAGAGAATATGAGGCACTCTCCATGTAGGTCGAAAAGCAAGTCCTAATACATTCCACCCCGAGGTTGCACAGAACATGCGGTGGACTACACTATTTCATAACCACCCAAGATCAGTTATAGAAGAAGTTTATCTCTCCTCCCTGCTAAGGGAACTAGACAGATTTCTCGAATAAGTTGGGGTGCCATTTACACAATACTCTTTGTATGTTTCGATCGCTGCGTCTATTTTGATCTTTCTTAAGGCCTCTGCGTCACTATAAAGTTTTCCTTATAAGAAGTAAGTCAACTTATTAGAGAAGAAAGTCTTCTGTCTGACAAGCAAAATTGTTTATTACCGTTGAAAATTTCGGTGATTTCGTAAGTTGACATATGACTGAGTCTTTTTTCCGAAGCATCTTGATGAATAACCCGCCACCGTTATCATCTCGCCTAGGCAGTGTGCTGCGCTGATTGGAAAGTTGGTGAAATAGGCGTACGCGCTTCCTTAGGTTAAGCTTCTGATGATTTCTTTGAGATAGGTAATTGACCCATCTCATTAAATGTTCATGAAATTTGAGAAAGGCATTTTCAATTTGAAAATATAACTCAGGAGAAGTTGTGGTGTCGATTAAGGTGCAGCTTAATCCCAATATGTGTCAATTACGCCAGCATGTCGGCCTTAAAATGTGCAAAAACAATATTCCATAAAAAAGTGATTGCCTGGATTTATTTTTGACTCAATTATGAATTCAAGTATGCTTTATCGAAAGCGTGCAGGTGAGTGTGCTTTCTCATACTAATTTAATATAAAATCACGTCCTTTTGGAAGTTTATACTTGGAGATAGGTTTAATTTAAGTTTTAAAATATTTGTAATAACGACATCTTTTAATAACGTCATATGCCCATCCGACTAATATCGTATCCGTCCGGTTATAACTTCTCCATATTAAGTACGCAACTTAGCCATTTCCACTAAAAAAATGTCCCGAGCTTTAATGGTATGAGGAATACATGATTTCCTTTATATGGAAGGGAGGCCGACAAAAACTATTTCTTCCGGTACAAAATTTGAAGACGCGATTTCCTACAAAATGAAGACAAAAAAGTTACTGTTGTAGTGTTTTCTATAAAATGTATTGGAATTTGCAAGTGCGTCGAAGATTGGTGGAAAGAATTCATGTCAGTTAAGCAGTCACTTTTTCACCGAGTTTGGTTTTTCAGTCGACTGAAAAGAAGCTCATTCAAGAGCCGACATCTTGACCTGGCATAAATACCTTGGGATTAGGTTGAAAATTACTCATCTCACAACCCCATTTAAGTAGCCCTTTTTATCCAAAAGCGCCTTTAAAAATTTTCGCTAACATTTCACGAGATAGGTCACTTACTTTAAATGGAAAGATAGTGACTAAATGACCGGAGAACCATAGCAAACCTACGCTCCTGAGGGAGACGACGGATTGTTGTTATTTTTCAGGATCAAATGCCCGGTCAGGACGGGGAAAGGAGAGCGGGGAGGTGCTCGTTAATTTGAAAGTAAGGGGGCACGCAATAGGTTAGTGTTTGTCATTAAGGGCATTCCGTAGCGAGTTACTAATTTTGTCTCTAAATATGGTTGTCACCGTGCATATCTGGGTTCTGTTGAATAAAGCATACCAATTTTCGTCCCAGGATATTTGAAAAATCATGATCAATCGTGTCTCTTTCTGTGTTTCACAATATATCCAAAATGACTGGTGTACTTTAACTTTCGTCGTTCTGGCACACATGTGCACAGGAATTTTGTCGGAATGCGGAAGTTCGCTGACATTTTTAGCAAGTCGGGTTCTGCTATCGGTGTATGGTGCCGCTAATAGCTGCACCATCAGCGCTGCGTTTGCCGTCGAGTTGAAAGGTAAGAAATTCAACCTATACACAGCTTCGTAGCGTCGATACAGTTCACAAACAAAAGTACATCTGGGTATAGAAAATCCAACTCTCGCGGGGTTCAGCGTGGGTGTCATCTAAACAGGAAAGATGGTTATTGTCTGTGTGAAAATTCATGTTGAAATAGAATAAAGAGGAGACCAAATGAACTTTAGCGCGGTGCCAATAAGCCTACAGCGGGACAATGCTAGTTTACATTTAGACGTATCTGTCTATGTGGTAGTTCCAGACTTAAGTGAAGCAGTTTTCACATACCTTGTTTCGCGACGGAGATCTTTAGGGGGAATCTTCTTCAGGGATCGCATTAATGGGAACATTTATGTTCGTCCTATCTGCATCTCACAGTTATTTGACGATGACAGCCTTTTGGTCTTGAGAGTAGGTGCTGGATGTTTTTAAATTTTCCTATGCGTATACCCTCCCAACACAAGCAGTCCCGAAGCGGCCATGGCTTTCGAGCACAACAATAGCCATACAGTGGTAGGGGGCGCTCACCGATCGTTCATACGGAGCTCACTCGTTCCGTTGTGCCTTACGGGCTGTCTCTCGAGCCCAACCAGCAGCCGCACAGCGGCGCATGATATATAGGCAGAATGGTCTTACCGACAAAGACAAGTCTCCCTTGTCTTTGTCGGTAATACCATTCTGCCTAAATAGCCATACAATTTCTTTTTACAGGTCAAAATATCAGTACTAAATCAAATAACGCTTATTTTCATAAGAAGTAGAAGCGGTCGCCGGAACAAGGGCTTTACTCGCCTGACGTTTAGGATTCGCATCAGAGCAAGTGACAGAAACGGGTGATTAGTTTACAGGATTTGGTGTAGTTGCCGGTAAAGCAACTACGTCCGATAAACTGGAAGACTGCTCCGGACGCGAATTGTCAAAAACGCCGCAGTGGTGCGAAGAGATGACGTCAACTCTCAGGTCGCGACCCATTCGACGAGACCCGGCTACACATTCAAATTCGATGCGGCCGAAATTCTCGCGAGAGGGGATAATCGTGAGTTGCTTGCGTCATGATTCACGTGACCTCGGTCCATCAACAAATGCAACGACATCCCCACTCCATATTCCGTGCTGAAGCATAGCCTGGCCAAAGTAATTAACCACTCGGGGAGCACGAAGGCCGGTGAGGCAGATGGCGAGCCATCATCACGCTAGCGCCCAACACGGGTGATGAGATTTCAACAATTAAAAACTTGCATGCCGGCCCTCAAGCAATTAGCGCACCAGCGGGCAACTATTCTTGATGAAGTAGAGCGCGGTTGATTATCATAGGTATGCGGTAGCATAGCGACTGTTTCCTATAAACATTGTATCTTCCTGTGCACGCATCACCCGTTTCTGCCACTGTCTCTGATGATGGGTTCAAGTGAAAATCTGAGACTTCAGGCGAATAAAGCCCTTGTTCCAGCGATCGCTTCTTCTTCTTCTTCTTCTTCTTCTTCTACTTCTTATCAACTAGTTCCTGGAACTCACATCTTCGCTTGTAACGGTAACTTATTTTCATACCCAGCTTTAGGTGTATGGGCGAGTTGTCACACGGTAACAATCAAGGTATAACAGAAAGATGCAAACACGAAGGGTGAGTGCAGTCGTTTTAGGGCTGTTCAATTATGCTTTTAACGTCACAAAGTGCAAAGTAGAAAGAGTAACCTCATTCTAGGAAAGCTGTAACGTAATCGCAGCCACGTGGAGTGGGTGAAATATCCGCGATTTCTTAACATCTACACCTCTTAACTTGCGTTTTCACTGAGATTTTTACACTTCTTCTATCCAATAATTAAAGGACGCATATGAAAGCGGTATTTTTTAAAGGCAGTGGAAATGTTTTGCAGCACGTATGCACAATGGACACCCGCTGATCGGTCCACATTGGACAAAAGTCTCTAGAGTAATAGAGCTTCTGGTTCAGTTAGCTAAGTTACAATAAATGGCCATTGACTAGAGACCTTCCGTAAGATTTGGTTATGCAGCCCCACTTGATGGACACATTACTGTTGGAGTTGGGCTAGAGGTAAGGGTTACGGTTAGGGGTTAGGGCAACTATTTCTCAACCACTCAAAGTACAACCGCGCATTCCCAAGAGCTTTTCTTTTACGTAGAAATACTTGTCTCGTCGCATGTGCGTTCCTCGGCCCCACCTGAAAAACCCCTATCTCCATCGGTCCCGTATTACAGTTGGTCAGGGTTTGTTCACTTCAGGGGGGGCTACATAACCACACCTGGCCGACCTTCCCAGCGTCGGAGTCCTTCCGGTGTCCTTTCCCTTCAGAGGATGTTTCTTGGCGTCTTTCAAGCAATGCTCCTTCCTACCTCCGTATGCTTCGCTGCCGCATCACTCGTGTGATGGTGGACTTTGACACACCTAGGCTCACCGTCAACTATTGATGACTAGTGTTGAGCCGTTGATTGCTTGTTTGGTGCAAACCAGCGTCAGACTTCCCGTGGCACTGTAATTTTGTAGAATGGCTTTTGCAACCGGACCGACTTTTGTTAACTTCGGCGAATTAGCAACCACCAAATTATCACTAGGCGACAGACCTGCTGTTCTCCGTTCCCCACTCTCAACCGCCCGTTGCTGTACATGCCAGCCTTGCTTTAACCGCCCTCAATCGCCCACTGGTCCCACTGCACGACACGTCGCAATCAATCTTTACAACTGTCTGGCTTGCTCGCATAGTTTACTGCGTTGCCGAATCGGTTACTGGTCTGTGCAGACCACTTGTGTGAATTTCCGATCAGCAGGCTGTTTTATTGTGTGGAAAGAGTTAGACGTGACCGCCAAAACAAGAGTTTACTTTGCCCCACGTTTCGAACTCATGCTCAAAACCATCATCAGAGACAGCACCAAATGCTCTTTCTGATTATTGGTTCGAGCATAAATCCAAAACGTCAGACTCCTAAATCGCTTCTTTTAGTGAATGCGTCTACGTCTTCCCAACAGCTTCTTTAGACTCGTATTTTCGTTTGTATCGCTTCTTGTAAGTCCAAAAGATAGGCTATTCTTCTACTTTCGTCCCGTTTAATTCAGAAGTTCACGTGTCCAATTAAGAACATCGTAAGTTCATCGTAATACATGCAACTTGTTCCCCTTCCTAAAGTTACCGTCGAAAGGATCGGAATCCATCGTACATTTTATTATAAAGTAGCATAAATATTCATAATTCCTGTCCGAGAATGCCAAGCTGGGTATTTGCGGAGTACGTCTGATATTTTACGGAAGCTATTCGAGCGACCCTCTACCTTCTGTTCGTCTTAAATGTCATGGCAACCACATCCACATATGTACTTTTTGAACCATGAGGTCTAAATTCTAAACGAATCGGGTTCTTTACCCTCAACACCTCTAGAATGTGATTTTCGCAAGCCTTACGCGGCCCGCTAAAAACAGCATACTAGATCCAGCAGATGTGCCGATAAGTGAACTAAGCAAGAAGGTGGGTGGACGTATGCGTTTACCCTTGCATGCACTCCATCAGTGACAAAAGCTTACTTCGACAATTCTGTTATATCTATTATTCCTAAGCAGTATTTTATTGCGTTCCCTTTTATATGCACTTTACAAGTAGGATCTCATCCTACTTTATTAAAGTCTATGCGTAGTAGCCGTAAGAGCACAGGTGCTTCTTTTGCCCCAAAATACCTGCTACGAGAACGTAGTGGAATCTGTCTCGTCACTAAGGACGTTGCTGAAGTCGAGGGGCACTCTGGGGTAGGAGGTAAGTTTAATGCCTGGGCGATTCATAAGTCTTGGCTTTACATCAGGCTATCGATCACTCCTTACGCGCTAACTAATCCCTGCTGTCAATGGTAACGGAAGTTTACTATCATCAACATAGAATGACCTGCCTCGGTACATTGGTGAGGTAGGGTTCTGCAACTTAGTGGGGAGGTCACCTTTCTTAGGTAAAAAGAGCCGTCCGGTGGCTCACAAACGAAGGTTTTCGAAAACCCTCTTAAAACGGATCCATACCCACCGCAGTAACCCCGAAGAAAAGTCATACAAGGCTCGATTAATTTCCGCGGAATGACTGTTCGAAGACGTTTATAAGCCTATGCCTACGTGTTAGCTCCCTGAGGACCCCATCGGAAGCGCCACCGATGATATGCCATGCTCCGCCGCGCACTAAAGACGTTTGTTGCGGGACTGGGTACTGGAACTGCCCACCGGCACGAAGCTACTATGCGCATCAAGGTCATTAAAATCAAAGATCGATCAAATCTGTGGGAGCAGTAAAACGCAGTGTATTGTTTCCCGTGCCTAAGTTGTCCTTGCAATTACGCAGATAAGATTGAACGTATGCTCGGATCCCCTAGGCACGAACATAGGCTGGCTGTGTGGCGGGGCAACGAATTAGCACAGATTACTGCCCACATCTTCGGAGAGGGTCACGAGTTTAACTTCGCAACCACCGAAATAATTGGCCACGCCGAAAACAAGACAATCCCAGAATTTATTGGGGTCTAGACCCCGAGCCTGAACTCAATCAAGCTATATTCTGATTTGGCGCCGGCGTAAGGAGCCCTACGCAGCCATCTCCACGCTTTCGTCACTGGTCGTGGTTTGGCAAACACCCCCTTTATCTGTCGCCCATTCTGTTGCTGCTTTTATCTCTGACAATGGACTCCAGTACGAGTTCGAAAGTTCAGACTGGTGAAAAAGTAATGCTGGTGCTCGATCGGACTTCTTTATTACTCACACCGACACCTTGGATTCAAACATTCGCCTCTTTTCATGTCAGTCTGAATATGGCATTCATTGCAGGCGAAGTGGGAAACTGAAAACAACTGATATATATGTGTAAGGGATTAGTAAAAAGATCAAACAGTATGCATCAGTTCGGGCAATCTAGATTGAATCCCCAAGGTAAAACTGAGAAGTCAGACTATAATAGAAAACACTACTCCCATGTGATTGAATATTTTTGATCTCAATATGCAGAGCACCGGTCCGTCCAACTCGGCATTTCCCAACCCGGAAGAATGGTAGACCTGCCTGTCGACGAAAAATAGCACCAGAATGAACTTTCACGCCTTCCCTGTGTTGTTCTTTATTACCCCACAGTCGTGCTCCATTGGTATTTGAAGAAAGTTTATTACGGTTAAATGTTGCCAACTGAGAATAATCAGTCTCAAAAGTGAGAGTTGTGCTTTTGTCACCAGGATGGCGTCCTGCACCAGACATCACCTTGGTCACGCTGATCACGCCTCCTGACTTGGATGTAGCCCAGTAACTGCCAGTAACGCGGGCGAGTTTGCACCATGTCACTGTAGCGGCACAGCAGTGTGAGTATGTGCTCTGAGCGCTACAACCACCAGGTCAAATCCCAGATTGGAAGGAGAAAACGGAAGGTAGCAGAATGAGGGGTTTATTGAGCACAGAACTCGGAGTTGTTCTCTCAGGCGGCAGTGGCCACTGGTGAAGCCAGTGATGGTATTGACTGCGTCCAGTCATGCCTGAGAGTCTCTGTGGTAGTGGTGGCAGTAGCTTTTGTAGGCTCGTGGGCTAAGCTCAAGTGGTGTCCAGTCAGCGTGTGTTGCATTTGCCGAGGGGTGGTGTCCCAGTGGCTTGTTTTGCTGGTTGCAGGGGGTGGCGCGTTCAAGTGGCGCATGGGTAGCCGCGACACTGCGAGGACGCAATTGTGTTCGAGCTGAAGTCGGTCGAGTGGCTTCAGGTCAGTCAAGGTGGGTGGGATTAGACTGATCTCCGCACCAGTATCCACGAGAAAATTACGACAGGAAGTCCTGTCATAGATGTGGAGTAAACAACTGGGCGAGGATGTGCCGACCACGTTCGTCGACCTTACTGGTCGGCAGGGGGCTTTTCCAACGCGGGTGTCTTGTACTTGCACGGAGAGTGACAGCGATGGGCTTCGTTGATGAAACGCTGAAAAGTTTGAGCGGAGTTGCGTAACCCAGAAGGCATCCTGACAAACTTTAACTCGGGGTAACCAATGTAAGTGATAAACCCATTAGTTGGGTACAGTGAGTCGGCTATCCGAGAAACGAAGATAGCAGTATCCCAACAGCTACAAGTCGTCAGCAGATAAAAATGCCCGTGCTTTTTCTTTGTCTCCGTCAAAGTTGTGCCAAGTTCTTTAAAAAGCCTATTGTAACTGATTAAAACAAAACGGACTTAAATGTCACTACATCACCTTCCCTGGTCGGAAAGTACGAGATGTTGGTCAGGAGCCGACCGTGTCCCGTACACGTCCGGAGGAGGAGGAGGAGGTCACGCCTGTTACGGCT
>CACRXP010000346.1:93305-109827 GCA_902702965.1 Spirometra erinaceieuropaei | reverse complement strand
TCCCTGAGGGGGGGGGGTCCTTGAATATTCATAGGTATGCGGTAGCATGACGACTGCATCCTATAAATACTGCAACCCCTTCTTCATGAACCACCCGTATCTGCTTTTGTCCCTGATGATGCGTTCGAGCAGGAATCCGAAACATCAGGCTAAAATAGCTCTTGTCCCGGCGATCGTGCCTCCTTCTTCAAGACTGCTTCCTGGGACTCGTCTCTTCGCTTCTATTGACAAAGTAATGAATTGTCAACATTTCAGGGACTGGAGTCTCCGACGGTAGTTTTTTTACCGGTTTGTGGCAGTCAGTAGACAATCTCATATGCCTGCCAGAAAAAAGTAAAATCTCCACGGGAAATTATTTCCAGTTGGGGATGTTTCTCAGCTTAGAAAATGTGTTGAGATTTTTGAGACTTAATCTCGTGTTCGGAAAGAATATGAAGCACTCTCCATGTAGGTCGAAAAGCAAATCCTATTACATTCCACCCCGAGGTTGAACAGAACATGCGGTGGACTACACTATTTCATAACCACCAAATATCAGTTATAGAAGAAGTTTATCTCTCCTCCCTGCTAGGGGGACTAGACAGATTTCTAGAATAAGTTAGTGTGCCATCTACACGACACTCTTTGTATGTTTCGATTGCTTTGTCTATTTTGATCTTTCTTAAGGCTTCTACGTCAGTATAAAGTTTTCCTTATAAGTCAACTTATTAGACAAGAGAGTCTTCTGCCTGACAAGCAAAATTTTTTGCTACCGTTGAAAATTTCGGTGATTTCGTAAGTCGACATATTACTGAGCCTTTTTTGCGAAGCATCTAGATGACTAACCCGCCACCGTTATCATTTCGCCTAGGCAATGTGCTGTGCTGATTGGGAAGTTGATGAAATAGGCGCACGCGCTTCCTTAGGTTAAGCTTCTGATGATTTCTTTGAGATAGGTAATTGACCCATCTCATTAGATGTTCATGAAACTTGAAAATATAACTTAGGGAAAGTTGTGGTGTCGATAAAGGTGCAGCTTAATCCCAATATGTGTCAATCACGCCAGCATGTCGGCCTTAAAATGTGCAAAAACTATATTCCGTAAAAAAGTGATTGCCTGGATCTATTTTTGTCGCAATTATGCATTCAAATATGCTTTATACAGATCGTGCAGGTAAGTATGCTTTCTCATACTTATTTAACACTAAATCACGTCCTTTTTGAAGCTTATACTCGAAGGAAGGTTTAATTTAAGTTTTAAAATATTTGTAATAAGGACATCTTTTAGCAACGTCATATGCCCATCCGACTAATATCGTATCCGTCCGTTTATAACTTCTCCATATTAAGCACGCAACTTAGTCATTTCCACTGAAAAATGTCACGAGCTTTAATGGTATGAGGAATACATGATTTCGCTTATATGGAAGGGAGGCCGACAAAAACTATTTCTTACGGTACAAAATTTGAAGACGCGATTTCCTATAAAATGAAGACATAAAATGTATTGGAATTTACAAGTGCGTCGAAGATTAGTGGGAAGAATTCATGTCAATTAAGCAGTCACTTTTTCACCGAGTTTGGTTTTTCAGTCGACTGAAAAGAAGCTCATTCAAGAGCCGACATCTTGACCTGACATAAATACCTTGGGATTAGGTTGAAAATTATTCATCTCACAACCCCATTTAAGTAGTCCTTTTTAACCAAAAACGCCTTTAAAAATTTTCGTTAACATTTCACGAGATAGGTCACTTACTTTAAATGGAAAGATGGTGACTAAATGACCGGAGAACCATAGCTTACCTACGCTCCTGAGGGAGACGACTGATTGTTGTTATTTTTCAGGATCAAATGCCCAGTCAGGGCGGGGAAAGGAGAGCGGGGAGGTGCTCGTTAATTTGAAAGTAAGGGGGCACGCAATAGGTTAGTGTTTGTCATCAAGGGCATTCCGTAGCGAGTTACTAATTTTGTCTCTAAATATGGTTGTCACCGTGCATATCTGGGTTCTGTTGAATAAAGCATACCAATTTTTGTCCCAAGATATTTGAAAAATCATGATCAATCGTGTCTCTTTCTGTGTTTCACAATATATCCAAAATGACTGGTGCACTTTAACTTTCGTCGTTCTGGCACACATGTGCACAGGAATTTTGTCGGAATGCGGAAGTTCGCTGACATTTTTAGCAAGTCGGGTTCTGCTATCGGTGTATGGTGCCGCTAATAGCTGCACCATCAGCGCTGCATTTGCCGTCGAGTTGAAAGGTAAGAAATTCTACTTATACACAGCTCCGTAGCGTCGATACAGTTCACAAACAAAAGTACATCTGGGTATAGAAAATCCAACTCTCGCGGGGTTCAGCGTGGGTGTCATCTAAACAGGAAAGATGGTTATTGTCTGTGTGAAAATTCATGATGAAATAGAATAAAGAGGAGACCAAATGAACTTTAGCGCGGTGCCAATAAGCCTACAGCGGGGCAATGCTAGTTTACATTTAGACGTATCTGTCTATGTGGTAGTTCCAGACTTAAGTGAAGCAGTTTTCACATACCTTGTTTCGCGACGGAGATCTTTAGGGGGAATCTTCTTCAGGGATCGCATTAATGGGAACATATATGTTCGTCCTATCTACGTCTCACACATATTTGACGATGACAGCATTTTGCTCTTGAGAGTAGGTACTGTATGTTTTCAAATTTTCCTATGCATATACCCTCCCAACGCAAGCAGCCCCGAAGCGGTCATGGCATTCAAACACAACAATAGCCATACAATTTCTTTTTACAAGTCAACATACCAGTACTAAATCAAATAACACCTGTTTTCATAAGAAGTAGAAGCGGTCGCTGGAACAAGGGCTTTACTCGCCTTACGTTTAGGATTCTCATCAGAGCAAGTGACAGAAACGGGTGATTAGTTTACAGGATCTGGTGTAGTTGTGGGCAAATCAACTACGTCGGATAAACTGGAAGACTGCTCCGGACGCGAATTGTCAAGCACGCCGCAGCGGTGCGAAGAGATGACGTCAACTCTCAGGCCGCGACCCTTTCGACGAGACCCGGCCACACATTCAAATTCGATGAGGCCGAAATTCTCAAGAGAGGGGATAATCGCGTGGACCGCGAGTTGTTTGAGTCATGGCTCACGGGACCTCGGTCCATCAACAAGTGCAACGACATCCCCACTCCATATTCCGTGCTGAAGCATAGCCTGGCCAAAGTAATTAATCACTCGGGGAGCGCGAAGGCCGGTGAGGCAGATGGCGAGCTATCATCACGCTAGCGCCCAACACAGGTGATGAGATTTCAACAATTAACAACTTGCATGCCGGCCCTCAAGCAACCACCAAAATAATCGGCCACGCCGAAAATAAGACAATCCTAGAATTGAGTGGGGCCTGGACCCCGGACGTGAACTCAATCAAGCTATATACTGATTTGGCACCGGCGTAAGGAGCCCTACGCAGCCACCTCCACGCTTTCGTCACTGGTCGTTGTTTGGCAAAAAACCCCTTTAACTGTCACCCATTTTGTTGCTATTTTTAGCTCTGACAATGGACGCCGGTACGAGTTCGAAAGTTCAGACTAGTGAAAAAGTACTTCTGGTGCTCGACCGGCCTTCTTTATTACTTATACCGACACCTTGGATTCAAACATTCGCCTCTGTTATGTCAGTCTGAATATGGCATGCATTGCAGGTGATGTGGGAAAGAAACTGAAAACAACTGAACCTATATGTGTGTAAGGGATTACTAAAAAGATCAAATAGTATGCATCCGTTCGAGCGATCTAGATTGAATCTCTAAGGTAAAACTGAGGAGTCAGACTGTATTAGCAGACGCTACTCCTATGTGATTGAATATTTTTGATGTCAATATGCAGAGCACCGGTCCGTCCAACTGGGCATTTCCCAACCTGGAAGAATGGTAGGCCTGTCTGTCGACGAAAAATAACATGAGAATGAACTTTCACGCCTTCCTTGTGTTGTTCTCTATTACCCCGCAGTCGTGCTCCGTTGGTATTTGAAGAAAGTGTATTACGGTTAAATGTTGCCAACTGAGAATAATCAGTCTCAAAAGTGAGAGTTGTGCTTTTGTCACCGGGATGGCGTCCTGCACCAGACATCACCTTGGTCACGCCGATCACGCCTCCTGACTAGGATGTAGCCCAGTAACTGCCAGTAACGCGGGCGAGTTTGCACCATGTCACTGTAGCGGCACAGCAGTGTGAGTATGTGCTCTGAGCGCTACAACCACCAGGTCAAATCCCAGATTGGAAGGAGAAAATGGAAGGCAGCAGAATGAGGGGTTTATTGAGCACAGAACTCGGAGTTGTTCTCTCAGGCGGCAGTGGCCACTGGCGAAGCCAGTGATGGTATTGACTGCGTCCGGTCATGCCTGAGAGTCTCTGTGGTAGTGGTGGCAGTAGCTTTTGTAGGCTCGTGGGCTAAGCTCAAGTGGTGTCCAGTCAGCGTGTGTTGCATTTGCCGAGGGGTGGTGTCCCAGTGGCTTGTTTTGTTGGTTGCAGGGGGTGGCGCGTTCAAGTGGCGCATGGGTAGCCGCGACACTGCGAGGACGCAATTGTGTTCGAGCTGAAGTCGGTCGAGTGGCTTCAGGTCAGTCAAGGTGGAAGGGATTAGACTGATCTCCACACCAGTATCCACGAAAAAATTACGACAGGAAGTCCTGTCATAGATGTGGAGTAAGCGACTGGGCGAGGATGTGCCGACCACGTTCGTCGCCCTTACTGGTCGGCAGGGGGCTTTTCCAACGCGGGTTTCTTGTGCTTGCACGAAGAGTGACAGCGATGGGCTTCGTTGATGAAACGCTGAAAAGTTTGAGCGGAGTTGCGTAGCCCAAAAGGCATCCTGACAAACTTGAACTCGGGGTGACCACTGTAAGTGATAAACCCATTAGTTGGGCACAGTGAGTCGGCTATCCGGGAAACGAATATAGCAGTCTCCCAACAGCTGCAAACTATTAAATAAGAACAAAGTCGTCAGCAGGTAAAAATGCACGTGCTTTTTCTTTGTCTCCGTTAAAGTTGTACCAAGTTCTTTAAAAAGCCTATTGCAACTGATTAAAACAAAACGGACTTAAATGTCACTACATCACCTTCCCTGGTCGGAAAGTGCAAGATGTTGGTCAGGAGACGACCGTGTCCCGTACACGTCCAGAGGAGGAGGTCACGCCTGTTACGGCTGCCGATCTCATTGGGATGCAGCACTCTCCCCCCTCCCTCTACCAGGTAGCGTTTTCTGTGCCGACAACAAGGTCAGTCAGTTGGGCCATCTTCGGTAAGGCCCCAAGGTGGATATCCCCGTCTTTGTCGAATTTTTCCTTTTTGTTGCAGGGTCTTATCCGTGGAGGAACACAGGCACTGGTGATGGTGGCAAAGTCCCCCCCTCCCCAGCGGAGAGCCAGTGTCAAAATCACGAGACCGGCACCGATTCCCTGCGTGAGAAAGGGTAGTCGTTTCTTTATATCTTGAAGTGTTGTCAATCTAACATTGGCCTTCGGAAGCCATCAACATTTACACTCGAACCCTACGTGTCTGTTAATTAAATATAAATACAAACTTGTTTGATGTACGAGGGGGGCCAGCTGGTTGCATGTAACGCTTATCCCCAATAACTGTTATTCTCAGCCAAGTGACGGCAACAACAGGGGCATACGATCATTTTTTATCATGAATTCTTGTGTTGCGTTTAGGGGAGCCCTGCTGTACATGTCCGCCGACCTTTAACTCAAAAGGCATCTCAAGGAACCATCCAAGTTATTTACTCTCAGTCGGTGGAGGTCACTACTATCATCCCTTCAGCTAAACTGAGTTTCGGCACTATCGAAAAGCCAATCAAAAATTCAGTAATGTCTTTTTTAGGAGAGAAGTAAGGCTTGGCGTATGGATCGTAAAAACGCGAGGAGTCGCTTTCTTCATGTTGCCGAATGCTTCGAGGATAGTTTATTCTGCGCTGTAGTTGACAAATCAAACCTTTCAGCTTTGAAGATTTGTGATTTGCTGTATGTCCTATTAGTTAATATCCTATACTGCATACTCGTCGTGCTGTAGAATGCTTAAGACGGAGCCTTAAAGTTACGTCATCTGTTGTGCCTCCGTAATCCTCGGCCGACTTGACTCAGACAAGTCACTGGTGCATGGGAGAGGGAAGAAAGACTGAGGTCGACGAGCTCGGATCTGGCAATAAATTCCGCACTACAAACAAGAAATCAGGCCTTAAATCTATCACAAAGCGCTAAAAATCGTGGCTTTGATGGTTGCTAGTTAGTGGGATAATCTGGTTCTGTTCAGGCCAGGCCAGGTTGCAATAATTCTTTCTTGATGACACCCATACGGCATTTTCACGTATGAGATCTGAGGCACCCTCAGACTGAATTCTGGCACATCTTGTTTCAGGCTGTAATGACACATGGTGAACGTCGTCATTTGCGACGCCCAAAATGACACAGGCAGTTTTAGATTCCGGAAAGCATGCGGTGCGTGTAGACGATTCGTCTATCTTTGCCAGCCACAGCGCTCATGCCTATCTCTGATGGTCTTGACTTTGTCTTGACACTTGAGGAAGGCGGATAACGGCGTAAGTCTGCATCACTATAGACCAGGGCATACAGAATTCACCACCGCCACCACCTATCCGGGACGATGATGGTCCTCCTCGCCTGCTTTGGGTGAAATGTAAATTTTTGTAGACTGCCAACAGCGTGTATTTTCTTCCCCACCCAATGGAAAATAACTGGGGCGTCCCGCAGCTTTAACTCTGGATTACTCTCTAATTAAAATTTAATCCTTACCAAGCGTTTATAAAAGAAAGCAGTGACACTGAAATGGCCAGTTGTAACATAGTTGATTTAATTAAAAAGTGTTTTAGCCGACACCAGACTTCAACTTCTGCGTTTGAACCCGGACCAGTCGATCATTAGGCAACATGCTTACCACTGTATGACGGTCTCATGTCATGTTGACTAAAATCGGCAATCTACAAGGATGTCGCAACCAGTCGTTTTTAGGTTACCCCTGACAGACACTAGTCAACTTTAATCTGCCGTAATTAAGACTTTGCTTCCCGGTTAGTCAAACCTATGCTCTCTGTGTATGAATATATCTTCCCCTGCCTTCGGTCTTCATGACTCTGTCTTGACAGCGGGTCCAGGCGGGGAGTGGGGAAGAGGGAGTGCGGTAAATGCTGGGCAAGTTCACTATCACGCTCAAGTCGCCGTGCCTGCTGCACCTTGTTGTGTAGCACACTGTGGACATCGTCGTAATCGGCGGTCGAAATGCAGTGTATCGAGGGTTTTGGTCGAAGGATCTGAAAGCGTGTGCTATGCCAGTATCAGCGAACCATGGACCTCGCAGCCTAGTATCGGCCGGCAGTTCCCTGATACCTGTTTCCCTGTCGGCAGATGCGCTTGCGCTCCCGCTGGATATACAGGTGGTGGGCATGGCTGGCCGGTCAACCTCGTCCTTCTGACCTCCTCTGGGGTGTTGTTGTTGTTAGTGGTGGTGAAAAATCCTGGTCGTTTTCTGTGTGGACCAGAGGGTGTAGAGTGGAGCGCCAAGGTGCGGGCTCGACCATGTCATCCACCCACTCCCCCCCACCTCCAGTTTTCTTGACTCTGTCTTGACACCGGGTTCAGGTGGGGAGGAGGAGAGAGTGCGGTAGCTGCTGTACAAGTCCTCTATCACTATAAACTAATTTGCGCGCAAGTCACCGTCCCAGGTCCCACGTCGTTGTGGAGCACATGGTGGACATTGTCGACAACGACGACCTAAGTCGAGGGTCTTAAGTACGGTTAAGGTCTGCTACTCCGTTATCAACAAACTATGGCTCCCGCAGCCTGATGCGCCCTGGCAGTTCTATGGCATCCGGTTCCCTGTCAATAGGTGCACTTGCACTCCCGCTGGGTTTATAGGTTGTGCGGTTGGTTGCTCAGTCATCATTGTCTTTCTGACCCATTTTGTGCTGTTGATGGTTAAAATCCTGCTCGTGTTTGTTGTGGACCGGGGGGTGGGGTCGTATGCCTAGTTGCAGGTCTGGCCGCGCCAGCCACCTGCGCTCTCCCTCGTCTCCGGTATTCTTAACTCTTTCATGACGTCGGGCCCAGTTGGGGAAGCAGCAGAATGAAGCAGATATTTCGCAAGTCTACTATCACTATAAACTTATTCACGCCGAAGTCGCCGTCCCTACTTTAATCTTTCTGCTGAGCATACGGTGGACATCGCCGGTCACGATGGTCCAACTGTCGTCCAAATGCAGGCCGGCTCTGGCGCCACCCCTTCCATCTGGAACGACACTGTGGGACTTCTGGGCATCAAAGACCGCCTCATGGCCCTGTGCCTGCCTTTTTGGGAAACCAAACCTGCCACCATCCTTAATGCTTACGTTCCCCCACTGAGCAGCTCCGACGAGACGAAGGCCAAGTTCTACAAAGACCTGTACGCAATCCTGGAGAATGTACCGAAGGCGAACCAGCTGGTCCTCCTTGATGACTTCAGTGCCCCTGTCGGGATAGACTGTGCTGCCTGGAGGGGAGTGCTGGGCCCTCACTGAACCGCCGGTTGCAATAAAAATGGCTTCCTGCTGACCAACACATTCATCTGTCTTATTGACGCTCTTACACGAGTGACATCCGAGCAGCCTACCCCGTTTTGTGTGCAATCCTGGTGCGTGCGTTTGGGGCCAGATCGTGTATGTGGCGGGCGCTGACGGTCTCTCCAGCTCTGTCAGCCACAGCGCCCACTCTCACCCATGAATCAACTGACCGGCTGACAGAGTGGACTGATGTCTGGGAGCCGGAAGAAAGAACGAGATCGATGGTCCAACGCATATTCCTCACTATAAACAGTCTGGTACGCTTAAATCTATCACAATGTGCAGGGAGTAGCAGCTTAGAAGGCTGCCTATTGACGAGATAATTCAGTTCTCCTCGGAGGACGGAGAGTCAGTCTGGGATGGCTCCTTCTTGGTGTGGTTTTTATGGCACTCCCACTGAATTTGAACCCGGACCGTCCCTTTTTTATTCTTGCGTAAAATCCTGGTAAGTTGTACGTGATGGACGAAAGGGTGTGGTGATACGCCTAGATACATGTCCTCACCGTGCCAGCCACCTTCGCCCTCTTCTGCCTACGATCTTCTTGACTCTGTCATGAAACAGGGCCCAGACAGGGATGGAGGAGAGGGTGCAGGTGTTCGCAAGCCTGCAATCACCATAAACAAATTCGCACGCGGGCCAGCGTCCCTGCTCCCACCCTTCAATCGTCGCAATCGACGGTGGAACTCTCGTGTATTGCCGCATCAGTTTAGCGTGGAGAGGACGTAGGGGATTCATTCCTGGCGTTTCTACGATATGAGCGACTGTCACTGCCGTCCCTTCCTGAAATACGCGCTCTGTTTGGTCAATATTAATGTCAGCTTGAGGTGTTAATAGAAAGTACCAGAATAAAAGACTGAAAGAATAACCCAAAAGGGATTAGGCCCTTTGGGCAGTTGTGTTTGCGACGTGACTCCCTATCCACCATATGCGAACGTAGTCCTCTCGGTTTATATGAAGGAAACTATGGTTGGACCTAATATGTCCACCGACTAAGAAGAAAGTACTCTAGGAAATCCTACGCGGGGATTTACGCCCTTTAGCCCACTGTTGCTGCTACGTGCAGATTAATGACGCGACGGTCACATTCTGCCTTCGTTATTCGACCTCACCCACGCGTGGAAGCCGCAATGTGCACCAGAGACTTGGTCGATGCTCCCTCTCTCTCGCCCCCTACCGGCCAACAACTCGCCGGCCTTGCTGGGGACATAATTATCGCACTCGACGTCGGTTGCCGTCTTCGCGCCACCACCGCCGCCGTCGTCGTCGGTTAGCCATGGGGTCAAAGGGCCATATTTGGGCCAGGTGACGGACTGAAGGACAGCGGCCACCTTTGGCGGTGAGTCACTCAGACGCACACGGAAAGCTGGGGCCTGTTCCCCGTGCTTACCAGCTCCGGTAACGGACAGCCAGTCAGCCGGTGTGCGCACGCACAAGCGTCATCCGAAGACTGCATACACGCTCAATGGCTTCTTTCTCAGCCGACTGCGAGGAGGACGAGAAGGGTTGAGGCTGGAGGAAGACATGCACACAGCAGTTTTCCCGCGACACTCTCTAAGCGCCATTTTCATTAGATTGTGGGAACTTTATGATACTGATTATTTGGATAATTCCGGTTGGTACGTTGACACTAGGGAGCATATTAGAATGCTTTGAGCGGTTGGGGTGGGACTGGTCCGAGAGGTAGCTTCCATTTGGACACGAAGGTATCCCACAAGAGCTATGTGCGCCTGTGGTTAGATCACCGTTCAGCGCTGCGAAGAAGCAATATCAGTACTGACCGTTCGATGGCTGCAAATGACCAGGTCCGTCGCGCTGATCTTCCGTGAAGATACAGTGCGTGACCAATCTCATGAAATGTTGGCCGAAATTCTGGAATGCGTTTCCGACTAGGAAGGATTACTTAGGTGATGTCGTAAGATTGATTAGCTTGCATCATAGTTCTATAGCATTTCAGACCCACCAGGATATCAGCTTTTGAATGCACTTCTTTTTGACCTCATGCAGAAACCACAGTCGTTAAAAAGGACTACTTAAGTAGCATGCATTTTTCACACAGAGACATTTTATACAAAACATGCACAAAATATGCTCCCTTTTACTCCTTTGGTAGAAAATCACATTATCTTCATGTTTATACCCGAAGAAAGTGTATATTTAGGTTTTAAAAAAGTTTCTAATTATGGAATTTTTAAGACCGTGCAATGTCCATGCATACAGGACCGCACATTTCCGTTTACTAATGCCCCTCATAAAATGTACAACAAGACATAGAGGAGTATATAATTTTCCTTACGCGGAAAGCATGCACCTTGCAGACTGAAATCGCTAAACGCTAATGCAATGGCAGATCAGACTCAAAATTATTCGGGAATAGGGAAGCTTTGTTAAAACCCAAATATACACTTTCTTTGGGTATAAAACATGAAGATAATGTGATTTTCTACCAATGGAGTAAAAGAGAGCATAGTTTGTGCATGTTTTATATAAAATGTTTCTGACTTTATAAGATCGCCGAAAATCAGTGTGAAAAATGCATGCTACTTAAATAGGCCTTTTTAACGACTGTGGTTTCTGCATGAGGTTAAAAAGAAGTGCATTCAAAAGCTGATATCCTGGTGGGTCTGAAATGCTATAGAACTATGATGCAAGCTAATCAATTTTACGACATCACCTAAGTAATCCTTCCTAGTCGGAAACGCATTCCAGAATTTCGGTCAACATTTCATGAGATTGGTCACGCACTGTAGGTTCCCGGTGTCTGTTCCACTCCTTCTTCCCTCTCTCCTATGCCGGCCGACTATCGGGGCCTGCCAAGCAAGCGATTATGTGGTCGGTCGCAGTGGTTGGCGACGCTAGACAGTCCGTCTAGGCACGCCACACGCGACCTGATCCCACTACATTTGTCAGGTTACACCAAAGGACACGCTTCCCGCCTAAGTGAGATTCGCATGTTCTGACATGTGGTTTTTTGCCCGTCAATGAATTGCTCACTTTGTTGCAGTAGAGAGGCGTGGTGTCAAGTGAGCAAAGTATACGTGCGCCCTGTTGAGTAGGTCTATATTTTGCCTATGAGTGCGTGTTCACAAACAGCGACGTATGGTGATGGGGCTGGACTGTGTTGTTATCTTGAAGACTTCCATAGAAGTGCATATGGCCGAATAAACCCATACGATAACCGAATGTTCTGGGCAGTTCAGGCAGATGAGATGTGAGCGACGTGTGTATGTCAGGGCCCAAGGCATTGGTTGAATGGCATTGATGGATTCGTAAATGATGGATCGGATTGATGGATGATCCGATAGGGCAGTCTAAATGCGGACCAATTAGAACCGAGTTCTCATTATTGGTATTTTCCCGCACATCGACATGTCAGCGACCAGTTACACTTATTCGGTACGATTTCTGCAATGCAATGAGACGGGAATCCAGTAACAACAATTATGCTTTTCGACCCAATATCCGTAATCTCCTTTATTAACACTTTTGCTTCTCCCGTTTAATCATTTGTATCCTAGCCATGCCAGTCTGGTCGTTATTGGGAAAATTTCCCGATGATACTTTCTAAATAAAGCCTTTTTCCCTCCGTCTACTATGGTCTACCCGGTTACGACAACGCTAAGCTGCTTAGAGTTAGAGAATGATCTCGCAACTTACTTAAAAAGACGTACGAATCCCTTTATCTCCTCGATTTCTTCTGCTTCAGTTACTGAGCTTGAAAAACTTAGCGTAAAAGCTTGCCTAAATTTCGGGACGTGTACAAACAGATCAATGTTCGAAATGAATAGGATTTGTTCAGTTCAGAATTTGACCGCGCGCGTTGACATAGTCATCAACAGATACGAGTGATGCCTTAGCCTAATGGTTAAGTGAACAACAATGGCCTCCATGACATCTCTCACGTATAGGAGATTCGAACTCATGCTTGGCACGACCCTACGTCATGTGAGCTGCTGCGTTTAATCTCATTTCTGGCATTTCAGGCTCGAGGAGACCATGGAAATATAGTAGAGGGAGGTACAACTGCACCAGGCGCAGCCCAAATCAGACGTTTAGTCTGTCGAAGTGCAATGGCCAACAGCGAAAAATTTCCCAGATAAAGATCTAAGAAAACTGAGTTAGTTTCAGTTTCAGTTTCAGTGATGAAAACTGAGTTAGTAGGATAATATCTTCTCTGGCCCAGAGAGTACAAACAGCTCAGTAGGCAACGACAGCAATTGCTCAGCCAAGATAAGAACCAAACGCTGGTGTGGTGTTCGTCGGCGTGAGATGTGAGCGTTTCCCTGAACCATGTTCGGCTGCAGCCAATCCTTGACGATGAAAATATCGACCAGCTTCACAGTGACAGCTAGCCGAAGATTAAGTCACACGCGGCGCAAGCAGCCAACTGACGAGGGCAGCCCGGTCCCGGTTGCAGCGTTGAGTAAACTGCTAAGAGTTCGTTTCTGTAAACAATCAAATGTGTTTGAAATTACCGCAGTGAGCTAACTCCCTTGGTTTTCGTAGAATGAGAACAAAGGATTAACTGGATCCTCTTTTGAACCTCGAACCAGATTGCAATAACTCTTCTTCTTAGGTGGTGCTATAATACTCCATCCTTGTTAAGGATTTAAGGTTCCTCTTTGGGGCCTGACACGTGTTGAGTCGGTCGTCAGGTTGTGTGTGGCACACGTAGCCAGGCTGTTTAGATTCGTCATCAACTGCGTCCACGCCTATGTCTGATTGTTTTGACTATGGCTTACGGCCGGAATACGGCGGTTGAAGAAGCAGATCTTAGGGTAGTGTAGAACGAATCTGTTTTAATCAAGACAAACTGGCTTGCAGGTCACAACTGCGTCACCGGGGCTTGGAGGGCCACCTTTGGCTTATTTGTAGATGCCAGCCAACCAGGTTCTAACCACAGGACAGAGGGCCGCAGAGCTTCGAGATAAAGCAGAATCGTTAATCTGTCGTCTTTTGGTCAGGAAAGATTGGTTAACGCCATTTCAAAATTGCTTGGCGCTTAGGATTACAGCCGGTAGGCTGGCTAACCAGTGTCTCAAGTAGAGAGCGTTTGCCTCAATGCTGGTGGACAGACTTCTATTTCTGGGCCCCCTCATCCAGGGTTAGCGTGCGGCTGACCAACGATAGCAACTAGGCAGAAAGTAGTCATTATCGTTTCACTCATGTTTGTCGGTATCTACAATCAGTCACTTGTGATTCGTAAGCGTCCGTAATGACTTGATACCTGAATCCCAAGGCCTGGTTTTCATAAGAGTTGACTACTGCCTAATTAACTGACCGCTGAAGTGTCTCCTAGACTATTCTATCAAGAAGAAACTTCACAGACTGAAAATAGGATGCATGGAGTGATTTTAAAAGGGGAAACTGACAGTCGAATGCATTACTAATACAATGCCAGCGAGCGAATAAGGATTTTGATTCACATGAGCATGCAAATGCCTGGTCTAATTCCCTCCGCCGGAAGAACGCATACCAAATAAAGTAGACGATAAAATAGCCTCATTGACCCATTCAATTTTCAGCAAATTTATTGAATGGATGAATATTCGAGAGATCTTCACTGATTGGTATCTGGCTGCGCCGCGATGAAGGCTCAGCGAAAAAGCATCCGAAACCTTAGCGCAATTGCCGTGATGATGCCAAAACTAAAGTGGATAGTCAAGGAGATTAGATTTGTTTTACTTGCACTCCTCCAGCAAAAGGCAGTTTGTCTCTGGCGCTTCCTGAATATAGTGCCTCTACTCTTCACCTGTTTGTGTTTGTTAGCGCTTAAGCGCATATTTTCGTCCCATCCAGACTACAATAACGCTTATTATTTTGGCCAAGAAGCAGCATTTACGACGTCATTGAGAAGTACACAGAATCAAGATCAAACGAAAACCGAGAGTTAACACCATAGCAGGAAAAATCGGACCTTGATAAGCTCTTTTGTTCTCTAAGCAGTACCCATCATGCCCTGACCCAAAGGTCGCCCACCCGAGGCGCCCAGCCAGCGGAGTTTCTCGCGCCCGCCGACCCCTTCGCCAACACAGTTTAGTTGTTTACGCCCAAACCAACCTTCGCCGGGAGGTCAAGGCCACCGAGAGAGCAATGTGCGTGTGCGCGTTGGCAGAGGTTGACGCGCCTTCTGAGATCTCATTGGTTCGCACGCGATGACCAATCCACGGCCTACGTTTGGACTTTCTGGGGCGGCCTGACAAGTCGCGTATGGACTAGGCAAGGCCGGCGCGGAGCCTCATCTGCCTGAGCGAGTGCGCCAGTTTATGTGCGGAGGTGCGCTCTCAGCTTCGTCCTCTCCCACCGCCTGCTGCCGTCTCACTTTCACCCATCACAACACACTCATGCGATTGCGTGAAGCTCGCTCGCTCCTCGCGCCTACCGCCGGCTAGCCGTCGCTGCCATCACGTTTCAGCTACACGCACACGTTTTCAGGGTTTTGAGGCCACCATTAACACACAGAGCTCGCCGGTACGTAGGGTTTTGCCTGAGCGCAACCCTAAACACGAGGTTCAGAAAGGGTAGGCACCGTTAAGTTGACCCTGGCATAATCCGGCTAATCCAGAGTTTCTTCAAGACACGCTAGACGCCGCGCACAAGGGGGACATGATGATTAACATCTAGACTGTGGTGCCGGGAGTATTGCCCTCCTACTACAGAGGCGCTTCCAGACTTTCCTCCACTCAGCACTTCTGCACGGCGACAACATGTTCTTTCTACGGTAAGTAACTTATTTGAAACTGTATATTAATATGTTGCTTGCATATTAACACAGAGGTAGCCTGTAATGTCTATGCGGATTATTCTGCAATCTGGACTAATTTACTTTTAATTGGCTACTACAAAGGTTGATCGAAGCCGAACGGTTGAGTCGGTCACGGTGCACCCATGAAACTTGTTAAGAACGGGCCAGGGATGAAGAGCTTGTTTGCTCTTGACCGCGCAATTCTACTACTTCTATGACGTTTGACAGAAGGATCGCGCTGATCCCCCCCTTCCCTTTAATCTGTTCTTGAAGATTACTACTACCTCTAAACCGTTTCCACCACTTACCAGTAATGACACCAGCTAATACGAGGGAAGTATAGTTAACTATATAAACTGGAAAAAAGATCGACTTTCTTGATTTTTTTAAAAGTCTGTTTTTTTCAGGCACCTCTGAAATAGCCATCTGCATTCACTTGTTGCTGGGATTTCCTCATCTTGTTGCTAATTTTTACGACTTTTATGTACAAAGGGAGATTTCAAATGCGTAAGCCTGTTCCCCTCAAATACACTGAACACAGGCTTCATGTATTTCGGTCTAGGCCCCTATGGAGTTTTGGTGGAAGTAAGAACGGGGAAGTCAGGTAAAACAGCGTGGGGCGATCACACCATGTTCGGTGGACTACTAAATAGATATGCAATGGCATCAGACGAAATCACAGGGTCTATCTGAGCACTCAACAACTATGCCTTGTACACAAAAAACTCCACCCTACCAGTTGCTACTGCCCTGACTGAAGCGTCTTTCGCCGTTATTTCTTATGTTGCCGTTACAAGAGCAAGCTCAGAGCAAACAAGATGATCGTGCTCTTCGCGTGTCGAAGCAGCATTAACTGATAAACCGCAAGTAAACGCTGCAGCCTACTATGTACGTCCGTACAGAATAGATGACGAAGATCGCTGCCGTTCTATGGAGTGCGCAGAGCTGAATTGCGCGTGAACGGGGGGATAGAAGAAGGAAAATTGGCACAGCATCCACATCACTCTCCTTAAACTCGCATATTTTCAGTGACAGGCTGGAATTATGACGAATGTAGATGGGCGCCGGCTCAGTGCCCGACGGGGCTACAGTCGCGTCTGCGTACACCACACTCGTACAACTCCTGAGGTCCACAAGAACAAGTTGTTGTGGGACCTTCCCTTGCGTGAGGTCCCACAAAGTCATGAAGGAGCCG
>CACRXP010000346.1:74771-92490 GCA_902702965.1 Spirometra erinaceieuropaei | reverse complement strand
GTAAACAAACTCCAGCTGCCTGTAATACGGGACCGGTGGTAATGGGGGTTTTTAAAAGTAAGATCGGGGAACGAGCAGGCGACGAGATGAAGTAATTGTATGCAAAAGGAAAGCTGTTTGGAATGTGCGGTTGTACTTTGAGTGGTTGAGAAATAGTTGCCCTAATGCGGACCCCTAACTCTAACCCATAGCCCTAACATTAACCCCCAACCCTAAACCCTAACTCATACCCGCAGCCCTAAACCCTAACCCTGAAACATCCAACGCGAAAGTTAGAGGGAGATGACAGGCTGAAAGTCAGGAAGGACCACCGGCATTGGGCCGAAAAAGTTAGACACGACAACAAAGAAACAAGGCCCCCAACAGAACACACACCGCAACGCACAGCGACACCATGCCGACGTAGTCACACCAACTCAAAATAGATAAGTAGGTCGACAGTATTGTGTCCCTCAGGTACGGCTACATAACAACGTCTTACCCTCTCTGGGCCACGCATATTAGATTTCGAAATCGTTCAGACGAGGTATCATCTGATGTAGGCATTAACCACCTCCTATCGTCCTCTGACGTCCATATACTGAGTCGTTGCCACTTGTGCTGGCGTCCAACATAACCTCCAACTTTTTTTGGAGGAAACCGTTGGAGAAGATATTAAATTTCAACGTCAGCGGTGTGGATCACAAGTCCGTTAACGTAAGCAATCCAGGTTACTTAAACAGCCCCTAGACTTGGCATGCAGAAGACCTGATTTCCGGCTTCTACCGTTTTTACACGACAAGGAATTTCAGTCGTAGCATACTTCAAACACCCGAGTTTCAACGGTAACTCTGCCTTAGTATTTGAATCAAGGAGACCGAGCCCGACACTAGTCAAAAGCCGACTTCACCCCAAGTGCTACGACAGCCAGTAAAGCTTATGCAGCGGATACAAGCTCACGAAAAGAAGTTTCTATTGGTAAAAACAAGAATTATACTGTCATAAGTTGTACTGAAGTAATGCGGCGTGAAATATGAATACCAAATATGTCAAAATTCTGCAAAATTTAACAAATACTGGCTTCTTGCGGAGTCACCATGTCAATTATCTTAATCGACGACAATCTGTGGTATGTGTTCCTGTGACTGCCACACTGCCTCATTAAGTAGTATAAACGATCTGGTTGAATCTAGGTATTTTTGAGTCTCTGTCCCCTGCACACGAAATAGGTCCCACACATTTGCTACTTATAGGAAGATATTTGAACAAGTTCTATTGTCTTTCGTTTGTCATATATTTCAAGCCCTACTTCAAAGACATCAAGCAGAATGCTATCTCTCATTCCGCCCTCAACAACAAGCTAAACATTTTTTTTAAAGTAGTGTGTATTTCAAGCGAATCAGAACACGCCAACCGGTCTTTAGATGCCTCTTACCGGAGTGGTCACCTCTAAATAAACCTTCAGACAAAGCTGCTCTAGATAATTGCATCGGCACTTTTAGCAATGGTTTATCGTCATACTGACGACACGTCGCATACTTTTCCACAAAAAGTTTTCATGTCCCTTATTTTACACTTTCCGTCCAATCGTACTAGCGCAACAATTTAGCCGCTGCTGCTGCCCCCCACATCTAGCTCAGTACTGTTATTCAAACATTAAATGTCTGCACTGCCAGTCTGTCACACACAGCACGCTAATTTCAGGTTAACTAGGAAAGGAAAATAAAAGGTCAAGTGGAATGCGGAGTGGTTCTCTTGCATCCGACTGAAAACCCAACCGATCGCACAGGCCTAGCAGACGTGACATCTTGCCACCCCAACTGTCACACGAACAGGATTAAGCAGGCAAGCATGGAAAACGCAAAAGCCGACTTGCCGGCCATGCCTACCACCTTCCCAGGGCAGGGTCCGTCTGGGTTGGGGACATGGAGTGTCGCCTGACATCCGCGCACGTAGTGTTTGCTTACGCGATGACTCCAGTTGCATAGGTGGTGCTGAAGATGACTAGGCTGCCGAAACAGAGTAGATTGATTTTCTAGTGACCATACTGGCTTAAACTAAGCAGTGATAAGAGATAGGGCACGAATTTGGAGGTCAGAGGTGCGTGCATACATCAAATTCCTCTGTGTCTTAACGCACCTGTGTACGTATATTATGCCAAAAAATATGCATCGAGGCCATTTGACAGCCCACCGACTGCACATTATTAAGCACATCTCTGAGCACAGGCGACCGTAATACCAAGCGACAAGAGTTTGTACTTCTAGTCTCACTCATGCAACACCAGCCCTTTTTCGGAACATTTGACCCCGACTGTTTGTTGCGTACGCTGTGTGTCCTTTGTTACGCCAGACGTCACTAGCACATGCTTTTCGCCTATGCGCACCGGGCTTGCTTCAATACGAAGTGCGTATACTCAGTCTTCTAGTTGATCCTCAAAGCCAAAATTTCTGCCTCCCCCCTCCTCTGTACTTTTATCGGGCTTACGTCGTAGTCGCTGCCATTTAAGAGTAACCAGTTAGGAAAGCCTGTTCGTGGTATTGAAAAGAGCGAAGGCCCAGGCTTTCCACGCTAGTCTGGTCTCAAGGTACGCAAACTTCTCTTCATGCCCATCTTCGGTAAGAATAGTCTGTCTGCAAGATTACCAAGCAAACGAGCGTTTGTCAAGCAATAAAATGACATCTTTTTCGGAGGAGGTTCGGTTTTGATGTCTAAAAATTCGCCCTCTTCCGGTTACTTCTGTCAATCTACGTTTTTTCAGACACAAAGTGAGCATTTTTCTAGTCGGAAACTGATATTTGTAATCGATCCTTTAATGTCCTGGTGACGTAACTTTTTAGGATAGCTGAGGCCTTGATTGCCAATCAGGAGGCCAACCGAATACCAGACTATACTGAGCTTGAACAGTCGCCGGCGTCCGTTCACACACCACCTCCGTTTTCTGATCATATGGACATGAACGGTGGAGGTGAGGCCCCGCGCTACCGCAAAAATTTGCCACTCATTACCACCAAGGTTCGCAAACGGGCCGACTCCATTGATGGTCACATCCTCCGGTCCTTAGTCTCTCTCAGACCTGAAGTCAGTCCAAAAAGTCCTTTATCTGTGTCCCCGGTAGATCAGCTCCCTCGTCCAATGCCACCACAACCACCACCACCTCCGCAGCCGTTGTTGTCACTGACATTGGGCCGTCAGTCCTCGCATTCACCCTCCGTATCTCCGGAGAACTCTAACACTTCCTGCAATACTTCAGGCTCCAGTCCCAGCAATGTACGCTTGGGCGGTGGCCTTCTTTACAATCTTCTCGTCTCAAGTGACTCTCGGAATCCGGATACTCCCACTGCTACTGCTTCCCCATCACCACCGAGTGGGCTAATACGGAGTCGTTCATTCGTCTCCGCTTCTGCACCCGAAACAGAAGTCTGCGAATTTACACGGAGACCCATCTCTTCTCGTTTTCCCCAGTGGCCGCTGCCACAGACATCCCCTCATGCTGCCGCTGCCGCCACCGCCGCTGATGAACCTTTGCTACATCACTTTGAGGACGGTGGGTACCCGAATCCAGTGAAGAAGTATAAGGCTACTAAAACGTATCCAATGCGATCAACCCACCTGCCCGATACCAGGCATTCAGTCTTTCCTATCTGTCGTAACAGTGGGAGTGGCAGCAGCAGCGTTGCAGTGCAACCACCGACAGGCCTTCGAAGGTTCACTTTCAGTGGCTACTCGACGCCCCGAAGTGAACACATTTCTAGCTTACTGCAGCATCGTCGCTGCGTGGCCCAGGGTTCGATGGCTGTTACGAACCCAATTAAACCGCCCGGCGTTGATGTCAATGTTCGAGATGACGTGGAACGGTCTGCTTTGGGTTCTCTAGGGCAGAGCAGTTCCTCCCTGGCTGAATCTTCACCCGCTGCCACCTCGTGTTCAACTAAAGTCCCGTCTGCTCCTACCTCTGTTTCCACGCCCTCCATTCTTTTTGCCTTAATATCCTCACCGTGTGTAGAATGGTCGCCCGGTGTCTCTTCTGCATCCACTGACTCCGGACTGGACGAACCCCTAGATCTGACTGGCAGTGCTCTGTCCTACAAATTTCGCCCCAATCTACCGACTATCATTCACTCCTCTCTGAACACGAGCTCACCCGCGAAAACTGCCCAACAGCAAGCTTCGACGCTAGTTCAGCTGGCCAAAAAGACAGCTCGACCAGTTCAGGCGCGAGTAACCGAGTGGCTTAGACTGGCGTTGGAGTTTGTCCTTTCCTCAGTCTCCTCGCTTACCGTGATAAATGGAGTGGAATCCTGGCTGCCTCTGTTTCGGGCTACTTGGCATTGTCTTCTGGTCATATCGATGGCCGAGCACGCCTTAGAGGTAGTCGTGGTTGAGCGAACTAACCACAATGTTGGCGATTCCGCCCATCCACCTCCCTGGGGAGAAAAAATACTGCGACGGTTGCTGCTATCTGATGGAGAGTTAGTTCCAGAGGCAGCTGATCAGGCCTTTGCCGACGCAGTCATACAGTGCCTGAGTGATTTACGGTCTGAACAGCTCATGCCGGAGGAGTTCATACTGCTTCGAAGGGCCACCTTGATGGCAGGTAGGTGTTCCAACTTACTGTTACTTGCGATGCATTTTTGTTTTTTTAATTTTTCACTAAAACAGACATCCAAAATTGACACCCGATTGTTACAACGATAAGGTCGCTTCCAAAGTATTACAGCGAGTGAGTCACGAGTACGCCCTCTCCGAATGGTTGGAGCTTCTCGCCACTTGCGATGGGGGAACTATTGATAATGTGGGAGTTCGCTTGCTGAAACGTAGATTTGTACAGTAAATACCCAACTCGCTTTCCATACCCGCAGCATCCCGATGACAGAAATAGTCGAGACCACTGGAGGTGCGTGCTGGCGCCGCGACTGACCACGCTAAGCACGTCCCAAATGTGACCTGACCCACAAATCTACACGTACCCGGCTTCATTGCGTGGGCTCTCGGGTCTCACGCAAGTGACAATGTCACATATGTCACGTTAAGAAGCCATCGCAGCCTGATATTAAGTCCTCTGTGGAACCGAGTTATTCCGTCACAGAGACCCAGGCAGTGCTTACGAGCTGAATCGACCTCTATCCCTTCCTCTCTCCCCCCCCATCCGACCCATCCATCACTGCCTCTCTTCCCTCTCATGAAGGAGTGGTCAGTCTAAGTCTTTCGTCCAACTGGCGTTGAAACTGAGCGAGTCCGGTATGGTGTAGACCCTCCACCCACCGCATTGCTCGTCCTTGCGGACTTTGGCAAGTATCACTGTAAGGTGACTATGGGAGTGATGGGTGGCCCTAATGCGTGCACATATGACTCGAATGTGTGGGGTTGGAATACGTTTGAATGGCCGATGTTATTTTAGTGAATTGCGCACATGGGCGAATTAGCCCATGTGTCAACTGAATGTGCGGATGCCGTGTGGGCAGGGAAGGCTTGCATGACGGGTTTTGGCCGGGGCTCAAGGCAGTGGTCCCCCCGACGCACTGTGATACATACGCAGGTTTCCGACCGGGATGCTGCGTGATTGCAATGTGCTGTCAGTGTCGGGACGAGTTGGCACTGGACCTACACTGTTGACGGTTCCCGGCGGTATCGTCGTTTTTGTGGCAACGTAGGTGTCCGGTTAGGGCAAACCGAGAAGGCAAGGTGGTGTTACAGCAAATGCAAGCGAGAAAGGTGGTAATGTTGGCGGTGTTTTATTGTGCAGAGGTGGGCTGATTGTGTTGACACTTCGATGAACGCGAAGGTGTCCTGCAAGGCCAATGTGGGACTCGAGCAGATGCTTACGCTGGGGTGTAGTGCTAGGAGATAAACATTGGCGATATTAGTCCACTGTATTTCATTCTCGTGCATGCATTGTTTCGGCCTGGTCGTATGCATCCGGTTGGCTTAAAATACAACCGTTCCAGGTTTTACGGTAGATTTCCAAGCCTGCCGAACCTGAGAAAAGTGCCATATGTCCTTTAATTGATTTCCGAATAACTAAGTGAGGTCTACAATGTCCTTAGATCGCAATTTTTTGCCCACCTTGCCTCGCCTTGACCATTATAAGGCGATTACTTTAGTAGACTCTCATCGTCCATGATCACTCCACCAGAGTAGATTCTGCTTCGGCACGGCACACATGCTGAGCATGTTAGTTGCTTCCGGGATCGGAATTCATTTCACTTATATTACCTCAAGTACCTTTGGAAGACGGTTGGTGTAAATGTGGTTTAACTGTCTACCGTCCACGTCCCTGGCCCGCAGATGAGGCCTGCCAGGATGACAGCCCTGCACATCATCGGCATAAGGAGTATACCACAACTATTAGAGACTGAGTGTTGTAGCCTGTCTAACCCTGGAGCTCCGGACTGCAACCTCGTCTTCGATTTGGACGGGCCGTGAGATGGGGATGGACGGGTAGGAGAATTAATTTACCACAACGAGGCGATTACTCTTGACAGTTACCGTGGTTTCGGTTTCCTTGACAATGGGTACTGGTTGATGCAGGTCAACCGTTTGCTCCATGTGATGTCCAATCTACAGTCGTCGATCAAGAAGAGTAAATGTACCCTTACCTTGGGGATTTTGTTACGATCTGCATACGACGGATGTGAGATAGTTCGATGAGGGAATATCAATGCCTAGTTGGTCCACTCCGTAGGCATCAACCAGCACTGCAAAGAACATGAGGCTGAAGACAGCTGGAGTAAGGACGTAACACTCCTTTACTCCGTTTGCCACCGCGGAGGCCCCTTATGTTTATTAGGTCTGTGACTTACCCTTTTCTGCCACGATGAAGCCTCCCGGCCATCGTCCTAAACGATTGAGAACATCAAAACTTCATCATAACTTTTTAGAAGTCGTCTCATCTCACGGTTTCGAATGGGCTAGATCACAGTTGGTAGCCAGGAATGGGGAAGCGGCCGGCGAGCTTAGCCCTAATCCTAACCCTAACCTTAAACCTTAATCGTTAGCCCTAACGGCAACCTTGAGCCCAACCCTAATCGAAATCGTAAACGTAACCGTAACCCTTTAACACAGCCCTAACTGTAAAACCTAACTGAAACCCTAACCGTGACCCGAAAACCTAGGCCTAAAGGGCATAACCCTAACAAAAAATCGGAAACCATTAACCGGTACCTTAATCCTAACCTCAAACGTGAAACGAAAGCCATATGGGTCAGATGTGATTATGTAGCCCCACAAAAAGCCCCAGTAAACAAACCCCCAGCCACCTGTAATACGAGACCTGGATACCAACTGCGATCTAGCCTTCGAATGGTCTGCTAAGATCCACGAAGATGGCATGGGGGCCGGTTCTCAGTTCTTAGCAGCGATCTAGTCTTGTCATTGGAACACGGCATGTGTGAGGATGGATTTATGCCGATACTGTCCAAGTCTCTTTCCCTGGGATAGCTTGTGGAAACACGTGGTTACTTAAGGGCCACTTTGTGGCGAACTCATTTAGGCAGGAGAACAGGAACTGTTTCACGACAGTCGTTTGCACAAATAAAACATCAACAACAGGGCCATTCATGTCCATTTTAAAAAGTGGGACAGCCTTGCGAATCCATCAGCCGAATGATCGATTCTACTCAATTGGACGAGTTTCCATCCAATCCGCCAAAACCTTCTCGCTTACCGTGGACAAAGTATGGACACTGCCTAGCGCCGTTTATTGTTGACCTCCCAATTCTCCTAAGTCCCCCTTAATGGACGTTCCGTTGGAAGATGGCTGACCTGAACACAACTCGAGGCGGACTGATGTATCTCCTTCCCTGATAATTTTCATCCGAGGTTTAGTGTTAGCAACTCTTAAGCGCAAACAACATCTTTCATGATCACTCCCACAGGGTCATAATAGTAGGACTGAAAGATGAGGGGAGTGAAGGTTTGAGTGCGGAGCGCCGCACGGAAGGAAGTAGACGTTAAACGAATGCTTTGAGCATTCCTAACTGGAGTTCAGGTTGCCTTTTGTGACTACTGTTTGGCTCTCTCATTACGCCTTTTAGAAGCATTTTAATTCCGGCCGTCCGACTTAGGGGTCTAAACTGCGGCCTCCAAAACCAATGTTTATTTACAACCGCGTGGCCTGGATCTTGGACAGCGCGCCAGACACTCAACATAGAATCTTTTTTTAACACCCAACAACGATATTTCTGAAAGCTAGGTCTCTAGGACAAGAAATTTATCGTCAGGTCTTCCATGTTCATGGTCAACTCCATCCCCAAGGCCAGAACCCTAGATGGTTAGGGAAGCACTGGTGGAACAACATTTGTAGAGTTGAATTAAAGTACGCGGTAGCATACCTCAGTTGGTAGACGTCTTTTGGGTAGTGATCGTAAAGCATCCATCACGGACGCCCGTAATTGGTGCAATCACTACTTGACCGATCACGTCTGAATCGTCGATGGCGGGTGTTAGTAAGTGGCATTGTACGTGCGTGTCAGTTACGCTTCTCAACACTGTTTCCCGGAATTCTTTTCACCTCCCCCTCCCACTCACTGCACAGGCTGTATGAAGAACTGGGGCTTTTTGTGTCCTTGATCGTGTGCTTGAAGATGAATCCGAAGTTTTCCGCGAACAGAGCTCTTGTCCCGGCAACTGCATCTGCCTCCGTTTCCACCATTACCAGAAACATTATTCCAGCATGTGTTGACAGCGGCATTCCGCATACCAGATCGATCTCTACTGCTCCAATGGACGTGTGAAGATCGACCAAAATACCATATACGTGAGCGAAGAGCGCACACAATGGAGATCCCCCAGTCAGTACCGTTTATTTTGGATTACTGGGCAACTTTTTGCCAGACATAACTTCCATTTTACTTGGTGAGAGGAGTGGCGTTGAATTGAAGCAATCCGCTTAGGCGGTAGCCTCAGTGTTGCCTAAGGCATGCGATTCCAGCAGCAACAGGAACACGTCAACGGGAAGATGAGGCCTGTCTGTAGCCCGCCTGCCGGCCACTCAGCATATCAACAGATGAGGAGTGGTGGAACAGACCTCAGTAAGGGCTAGCTTAAAACCAAACTAGACCCCTGGAATGATGATTACGCTATCGTGAACCATGCGGGACTACTGACTTCGGGTGGGATCGGGCGCCGAGTTGTCAAATAGGTAGACTAAAGTCACAGGCCATAGGACAGTTTGACAGTCTCAAATGACGACGTCAACTGCGTACACCGCGGAGTGGCCGCAGCGTTGGTGACTTACGCAGCATCTGTCGCACATTCTCCTTCATCACCTATGGCGAGACAATTCCGAGACGACCGGAGTTCGGCTCGGAGGCAGTGACTGACAGTTCTACGCAGACCGTATACGCGTGCCACATACGACCTAGTCCGTGTACGATGGGTCAGATTTTCATGAGGACACCTCGGATCGTAAGTAGATGGGAATTCCACGAAAGCCGCATCAGGAAAGAGTCATTAAACCTGACTGTCGATCCTCCAGCCAGTGTCACCCCAAATGCACATTGCTGACCATGAGGACTGCGTTATCCGGTCGGTCCGTGCACGAATTCTAGCGCATCGTGATAAGTTCGAGGCGTTTCAAATTTGTTATGGTGAGGTATGCGCCGAGGTGCTGTGGAGATAGGTTTACCAGTGTCGACTTGACTTCCCTCTCCCATGTATCAGTCGACTGTCTGTGTCCGTCAAACATCTGCTGATGGGATTGGGCGAAGTGTCTGACAGAGCAGGAACAGCTCGTTTATGTGTGCCACACAACCTGGTCACCAAGTAATGTAATAGTATAATATAATAAACATACTTTCCAATTGCATGTGAGGTGTATGCTCTTCAATACTATGATCAAATCGAATCTCAGAAAAACTGGCTCTTTGGTGTTTTCGAGGCTAAAAAATGGACGCACTGAAGTACTCCAGATCACCAAGTTCTGGTCACTGATAGTACGAGATTTAACAGGTGCCTGTGGTAAAAAAACCCTCTACCCCTCATGTTACAGTCCAGCCCGAGTATAAAAGGCAGTTGCACGTTGTCATAGTGCGCAACGAAAACTGCGATAGCCAAAATCGACGGCGTGGAACGTTGGTTAAAGTGCAGCCTTCAAAAATAGGCGCGGGGCTGCTACGTTGAGTTTTTGCCTACGCCTGTAGCCGGCGTCTCGCACTCTCCTGTCTCTCTCCCCCTAAAAGTACATCACGCGAATGCTGTCGGGCAATGCCTGCGTGTTTTGCTCCAGGGTAGGAACCAGGGCAAGCTTCGGACATATGGGCGGGGGGAGCGGGAAGAGGCCAACAATTTCGCCATAGAGGCTGAGCTGTGCATCGGCAATGAGATGTTCCCATTGCAAGACGTGGTACTTTGGTGTGCGCACCAAGGGACCGGGCAACGCCCGTCTTAAGTTTACAGAAAAAAAAGGGCAGACACCCTACAAGAAGTAGTCGCGTCGAGATGACAGGTCACAGTAACGAGGCTCGAGGTGCTGAAACTGGACTAAGAGAGCAACTTACCCGACTAGTTCTAATAGACGGAAATGCAACCTGTTTTTGGTAGATTTCTTGGGGCATTACGTCTGCCTGAGTTTTCCAACAACACCAGCACTTCTGATCTCAATTTGAAGCCGAGCAAGCACGACAAAGGGAGGAGTAAGCCAGTGGAGTTAAGACATGCCTGTCCAAAAATACAGCCAGCGCAACGACGCAAAATACGGTGGGTCATCGCTGGTGGCTGAGTGGGGGGACAGCAAAAATGAGAGCGGCAGGCATGGTTGCCGTCCTGCGGTCAGCGCCCGCGGTGATTCATTGTACATGCTGTCACTCCCCCCCACAACCGTCAAAGTCGAGGGCGAGAGCGAAAGACCGGCAGAATGGGGGTGTTCGAGAAATTGTCCCACTGCGTCAATGGAGGCTATACAGACAGGGTGATCGCAATGCGTATGCACGCAGCAGTGGCTGATTGTCCTCTTAGGTGCCGAGTCACATCACCATCGCAGATAGCTTAGAGGCAGTTGCTTGGGACTCTGACTATGGCATCACAAGAAGAAATACAAAAGAAAGTAATTCGTAGGATACACAGTCCTTTGTGCAAGCGAGCAATGCAGTTGGCTTCTGCGAGGTGCCACTTTAAATAATCCAGAGCCGCCTTGGTGTCGAGTTTGCTTACAGTAGGAAAAATCTTGGGCACTGATTTTCTGCTTGTACTTCCTTATCGATCGTGGTTCTTACGAGGAACAGATCTAACTTTCGCTCACCGACCCCGGTTGCACACGGGAGTAGGGGCCTTCGCAATAAATTCCGGGCGACCCTATTCCCATGTCCTAACGGCAACCCTCCCAATCTTAACCCTGATCCCCACTCCTGGAGTTTAGCGCAAGGGCACCCTTAATATTCGGGGTCCGTATTCCTGTGCCCTACCGCGACCTGTTTAAACAATGCCTAAAAACCGAACTGTAGTTACTCATGTAGATTTGGCGACCCCAAGTGTCCTTAAGGCCCTTCGTTTACTAATGTGCAGCGGCAGTGCATTCCCCTTTGCTGACGGACAGCGGAAAACACAACTTCCTCACCAAAACCGTCTTTCGCTTTTCCGGTGATAACAGGACAACATGCATGCAGGCCGATTGTACCGTCGGCGTGGTCACTGTGACGCGCTCTTGGCAGAGGCGGAACAAGTGTTAAGCGGACCGTTTCCCTTGCCGTCTCGAATGTGAGACTGCAAACCGCTGCACGGTGACAGAGAAAAGGGAAAAGGGCATAATCGGAACAGAAAAAGGCTGCATTGAACCCAGCCACACTCTCCCGGTGCCATTGCCAGCCATGATAGTTCGACCGTCGCATTCGACGATGTACACCGTAGGGTGGGACGGTGACTTGTGCGAAAATTAGTTTACAGTGATAGTAGACCTGCACTGCATCTACCGCTCACTCTCCTCCACCTAGATCCCGTATCAAGACAGAGTCAAGAAGGCCGGAGGCGGAGAAGGGCACAGACGGATGGCACGGTCGAGCTCGCATCTTGGCGTTCCACTCCACACCTCCTGGTCCACACGACAAATAACCAGGTTTTTGATTAATCACAACAATGGGATGGTGGTGGGGCCCCAGTGTGCGCGACGTACGCCGGCAACCGGGTCCGCCACTGCGTCCCGAAATGTTGGCATTCGTTATTGTGCGCAAATCCGATAACGCCTGCCAGAACCCGATATGGCCCCGTGTTGGTCCAGCGCATCTATAACGTGGCCCGTTTGGGGGGCATCCTTGGCAGTCACAACACATACTGAAGACGATGTAAAGTAACCGACTGACTACCAAAGCTAATTACCTCCGAGGGCACGCTGATCGTGATTAACGAGGAACCTATTTGCGTCCATCAAGACAGTTTACGGTCCCCAACCCACCGGACCTACGCTGCTACTTAACAAGGATGATACAACCCTATTGACGAAGGCATTCGAAGATTCCAAGACGTTCAACCCAGCATCTTAGGCTCACCCTTAACTGGCCGTTTAAGACCTCAGAGGAAGCCATTAATAGACTTCTCAAAGTGAAGTTCGACGCTCTGAAGTAGGTTGCCCTCCTACCAAGCAGAAGTCGGAGCGGTGCGGCATATAACCAGTAAAAATCACCGTGCGTCGGCTAGGTTTCAACCGAAATCTATAGACATGATGAACCTTCACTGACGGGCGGGTTTGCCTCACTGCACCAAAAGTTGTGGCGAAATGGACAAATCTGACAACTTCCATGAACTTCAACCATCATTTATTCACACAGACGCAGAGGAAATCGGCAAATCGACCTGCTTAATGTTGCTTTAAATGATAAGGTGCGCTCACCGATCGTTATTACGGAACTCACTCCTTCCGTCATGCCTTACACGCTCTCTCTCTCTCTCTCTCTCTCGAGCCCGACCAGCAGCCGCACAGCGGCGCATTCGACCCAGCGGTTAGAGGCGTTGGACTTCTAACTAACAGGTCGCGAGTTCGAGCCTCAGGTGTTCCAGACTTCGGGATGAGATATGACTGGCTGACGACGACAAAGAGGCCAGAAATGGCCCATTGTAGTCTCCCTTGTCTTTGTCGGTAATAACCTGTTGCTTTAGATGTCTGTGTCCGAGTACCACTGCACTGTCTGGATTTAAACCTGAAAGGAGGACTTCTTCCTGGGAATCGGGAAATCCCATGGGAGCGCCGGTGCGATTTGATGGCCCGAGAACTGCAGGAAAAACGTCACCAACTGAGGATCAGCCTCTACCACATCTTCATGGATCTCTTCAAACCCTTCGAAACCTTGAACCAAGACGACTTCTAGGAAGTCGTGGCCGGTGACTCTGCACATGCAAATTCCTGACAATGACGATGGGAAGACCATCATGAGTACTAATAGACCGTGTACTGAAGGACCATGACTCAAGCAGTTCTGGGCTCATGCGACAGTCGAGACCTGCGAAGCACTATTGCCAAGCCAATACAGTGAAATGGAGAACTGCCTCGGACGTGCCCAAATCCTCCAACTTCTGCAGTTCTGCCTTAATGGGCATTTAACAGTCGACGCAACAATCCCTGATTGGACGAAAGACACCGCCGAGTTTGCAGTGTCCTGAAATGATGTGCGAAGCGGTCAGGCAACGAATGGAATCATTTGTCCTCCGAGACCACTGGCCGAAATCCTTGGCTCAGTAGGTAGATCAGGTTTTGGTGTTCAAAGAACGTCTCAACACCCTTTTACCGGACATACCACTTACGATGAGTGAGGAAGAAGACAACCAGCTGGCTTTTCTGTCCCAACTAGGGTGGTGGCCTAAAAATCAGAGTGTTCGGGAAAACCACAAATACCATGCAAGATTCGACTTCAATCACACGATCAGCCACCAGCGCAGTTGCCTGAGAGTTTTGAAACTCATTGCGGTGGACCTAAAGAAAAGGCTGCCGAATTCAAATGCCCGCAATGGGTATTCAGACCCAATAGATACCCGTCAACCGTTACATGGATAATGGAAGTGAGAGACTACACAGCACCAGCAACAAATGTTGACAGGCACATCCATATGTCAAGAACGTCTCTGAAGTCGTCAGTGGCTCTCTTACGCTACGTGGATTTGGGGTTGTACCCAGACTGGCAGCAACTATCAGACAAGAGATCAAGAGACTCACTGCAACGGCAGGGGAGGTCAGCAGTCATTTGCTGGATCTGACATGGTTGTGGAGAATCGGGGAAATTACCAGGGACGCGGATAGCCCAACGTGCAGCAGTGAGGAGGAGGAATGACATCGACTCTCAAGTCGCGGCTTGTTTGGGGGAGCTCGGCCACATCTTCGGGTTTGCGAGGTCGAAATCGTCGTAACAACCACGGGGACCGAGAAGAGATTGAGTCATGCTTCCCCAGACCCAGCAACCTCCTCACCACAGTAAGTGTGGGGACTGCCTCGGCGAAGAAATTTCCCATAGCGGGAGCGCGTGGGTGAACAGTGCTTCCATTAGCGGTGTCAATGGGCCCAATTTCCGAGTCATTGTCATGCCAGCAGTCGACACGAATGGTGACAGTGAGACACTTAACGACTCGGATGCACACGACCGAACAATCATCGCATTAAGTGCAACTATCTACGGTGATGAATGCAGGCGCCAGTAATCTAACTAGTCATGTGTTTACACAAAAAGTACATCCTATAAATTTTGCACCCCTTTTCCGTCCGTCATCCTTATCCGTGGCTGTCTCTGTTGATGGATTCACGCATGGATTCTAGATATCGGGCGAATAAAATTCTTGTTCCAACGATCGTATGTCCTTTGCAGTTGCTTCCTTAGACTCGCGTTTGCGCTCGTATCGACAGACAGCAGTCTCATGATTCCTCACAATGAATAGTTGGCCTTAATTACTTTAATCTCGCAATTTATCAGCTTTGCCAAAAAAAACCGCTGCCCCACAGTGCCAACTGTTGTTTCTAAATTACTATCGCTAATTCAGTTTTGTATAAATATGGTTCGCCTGAAAATAGCCGTATAAAAGTGGGACCTTCTTGAAGAGTTGGTGGAAGTACTTGATTTCGGGCTGTTCAAGCAGATACGTTTTTTTCCTTATTTTGACATTTAGTCATTGTTTATTTACCTTATCCCGTGCATGCAGAATACGGCAGTCTGTTCCCTAATCAGCCAGAATATCCTAACAAAGAGCAAAACGCAATCACTTTCCAATTTTTGGAGGGGCGAACGCCGATTAAACAGCACGACCGGCAGATGTAGCTGCAATAACACAGAAGGCCGAGCCTCCGGCACGAATTTAGAGAGCAAAATCAGTATATCTACATGAAACAGACGTTTCATACCCAATGCGCGAGCCTTTTCTTTGTACATTTGACTCCGTCGACGTTTAAAAACACTACCAGTCAGTACCAAATATTGCCTTTTTAAAATACCTTTTCGTTTTCGCATTTTTCTGATTGTTTGATGGTCTAAGCCCTATAATACCTTGTATACTCCCAGCCGGCCAGCCCTCAGTACTTCCCGCCATCGCTCTGAAATTGATCCGCAATGCCAGATCCGCTTCGTCGGCGCTCTCTGCTGACCCCATTCAGGTTGGGGAGCAGAAGGAGGTAACCTGTGACGAAGCAGGGAACACTGGACCACAGGCGGTGCGTCCTGAGGGCAGTCTGACAAACTTGAAGCGTGGCCTGGTCGGCCTAGCTGCGCTTTCGCCCCAGAAGATGGCCAGTCTTTTTTGCACTCACCTCAGCGGAGAGCCCAGTGTACGCAGCATTCTTCCACCGGCACTTTTCAACCAGCTCAGCCTCCTCATCTCGCCTTGTCCTGTTCAAGAGGTAGCTATTATGCCCAGTGAGCCTACATTGTGGCCTAGGGAGGAGCAGCCTCATCACCGGGACTCCTCCGATTGGACGGGACCGGTCCGCTTTGGTGGTGAAATGCAGAACGGGTCCGGCCGCTGCAAGCGGGATAGCATCCTTAATAGTCTTATTCAAAATTCTCCCATTCCCAGCTCAAAACTTCTGACAACCGCCGTCTCTGTCCATCATCCGAAGTCCAATGCGTGAGAAGGTAGCATCTTGATGCGTTTCGGTGCCCAACCTTGTGCCTTGGTTGCGAAGCTGTGTTTGCCAACTCGGTGATTTAAGCAACCCGTTCTCCAGCCGTTCGTCCTCCTCTCCCCCTCCCCACCGGGTGATGACTGGCCTCTGGGATTGATTTTTATCGAAAACACGATCTCACCCTAGTTATCACTACCTCGGCGAAATGAGTTTGGGCATGGACAGCGTGAAGAAATTTATACTCGCGTTGGCAACACAGCCTAACTTGCTCGTTCTCAGTCTCACCTAATTTCGTCTGTTCCTCTCCCCTCCCCCATCACCCCGTGAATATTTCCGAAATTTTATATATTAAACAGGCTTTCTTTTTGATATTACGCCTTTTTTAGCCCTAAAGTTAATTGTGTTTCTTTTGGTTTGTGTTCCCCTGCCACTGCCTTCTTCCTTCTCCCTTGGAGTTGTTCGTTATGCCTTTCACACTGACATGTGCATATGCAAACTACCTCGTACCGTACCGGCCACAGGGTTGTCATACATACACACACACAAACATTTTCGACTTATGCCTCGGATACTGTACAGCAAGCTGAATTCTCGGTGCCTTTTGGGAAAAGGAGTTATTGGAAACAGTACTGCCAATTACGGTGATCCGCTGCGTCCCCTGACTGTTTTCATGTACACGCACAGTCGTGTGGCCTGTATTTAAAATGCTCACCTCACCCTTTTTGCATCCACCCCACCCTAATAAACACACGCGCGGAGGCAAGCCGGTGACCACGTGGATTTCCCTTTCTTATTCTCATTTCCCCTCTTTTTATGAAGCGTGTCCAACCCGCCTGACTTTTGCACCCGATGTACGTTTTGACAGGACGTAAACGTCTTTTCATCCGGTTACTCAACGTATAATGAACAGTATGGCTGTCAGTTTGTCTTCTGTTACATGTTGCTTTCGAAGTCCGCCTTCGGGATTGAGCGAGAGAGGGTTGATGGCCATGGAACGCCCTGTATGGATGTTTGGAAACCCTGAAGTCTACAAGGATGCCAGGACTCTTCGAGGCTGCCAGAAATGCAAAGACCGTAGATGCAGATAAGTTGATACCGTCAAAGACAAGGGAGACCAGAATGACCATTTCTGGCTTGTAAGCCGTCATCAGCCAGTTATGCCCAATCTTAAGTGTGAACCACCTGGGATTCGAACCAGGGATGTTTAGTGAGCGTCCATCTACCATAATTAATATTCCCGATTACAACTGACAGGACAGCGAGCCCGTGGCTCATTGGTAGGGCGTTAAACTCAATGACCAAAGATCCCGGGTCCGAATCCCAGGTGCTCCACACTTGGGGTTGGGTATGACTGGCTGATGGCGGCTAACAAGCCAGTAATGGCCATTCCGGCCTCCCTTCTCCTTGTCGGTATCACCTTATCTGCATATATCACTAGTCGCTATGCGACTGCCTGCGTGGGTTCTAGTTTGAGCCTCAAGGCAAAACGGAACAAGCATGTTCCGTAACCTGATCAGTGAACGCCCATCTATAATAAAGACAGTATAGTTCTGATTGTCAAGTTTAACTTCATGTCGAGTATTCTGGCCGCCCATACAATTATTACCTGACCGGTGGGGCAGCTTCAGGGAAAGGACTCGAAGCATAAATATATGGGAGGCGAACTGATGATGTGGTGTACTAATCATCTGGTCCTGTTCGATTGAATTTGTC
>CACRXP010000346.1:62665-74661 GCA_902702965.1 Spirometra erinaceieuropaei | reverse complement strand
CATTACTTTTTATGGAGGAGTTCAGTTGGTGGGACACGGGAATAGGTACCATCCGTAGATTGTGTGCAAAACCACCCGTGCCACACAGTCTGTTTTCTGCTTCATTTATCTCCCACACTCTCATTTTTATGATATTTGCTCTGTTTTGTGCTCTTTGATCTCGATTTATTTTTCAGCTATTTGATCCGTTTTTCACTGTTTTTGGAGAGCCAGACAACTACTCGGGGAAAGCACAGTAAATGTGCTATCTCATGAAGTGTTGACCGAACTTCCGAAATGTGTCTTCGACTGGAAAAAATTTACTTAAGTAGGGTCTTAAGACCAACTGTCACGCAGAATAATCACAAGATATTTCAGCCACATAGGGTCGTCGGCTTTTGGATCCAGCCGCTTGCAAATACTGCACTCCGTAAAAATGACCACTCAAGGGGTATAATTTTTTCCTACTGGTTTTTGACGCCCTAAAACGTTCAGGTATATTTTGTGGAAAGCAGGCAATTTTTTTAATGTGCTGAGTTGGTAGCGAAGTACATCTTCTTCAAATGTTACACTTGAAGAGAGGGTATTTTCGGTTTCGAAAAACCTCAATTCCTAATTGATTTTGAGCCTGACTTGCCGTTGCACCGGTATTCAGGGTTTCCAAACTACAAGCTGAATACCTTCATTTTAAGGAAGTTCACACGTCTACACATATTATCAAGAAGACGCCATACAGGGCACGTCAAATTTTGCAGTGAGACTAAGCCATGCTATATACAGTCAGTGGGCTAACTCACGAAATCTCGACAGAAATTCCGAAATGCTTTTTCGTTTCAGAAATATAAATTTATTAGGGATGCAAAAACAATCATCGTGCAGCATAATTAAATAATAATTCAGCCACTCCAGGACGCCGGCTTTCGAAACAACGGCTTTCCGGCTGCATCCGAAAATCATACTCCGTAGAAAATGACTACTTAAGTGGCCTGGATTTGTCCCATTGATTCTCGATGCCCCCAAAAATTCAATTATACTTCATGGAAAATGTGCATAAAAATATTAAATCTTTTGTTTATTGGGCAGAAAATCACATCTTCTTTCAAGCGCATACTCGAAGGAAGGGTTTAATTTGGTTTTATAAAACTTTTCAAATTCCGACTAATTTTGAAGCCGCTCTACCGTCGCAATTGTATTCAGGGTTTCCAACTTACAATTCGTATATTTTCCGCGTACGGAAAAACACACATTTCTCTACCGTATTAAGAGGAGACCATATGGGCTTCATAAAATTAAGCAGTGGATTTTAACTAAATTGTTACCAGAAGATCAGAAGAAGAAACGATCGCTGGAACAAGGTCTTTATTCGCCTGACGTTTCGGATTCTCACTTGAATCCATCATCAGAGACAGTAGCAGAAAAGGGTGACTCGTGCATAGGAAGTTGTAGTATTTAAAGGATGCAGTCGCTATGCTACCGCATACCTATAACAATTAACCGCGCTCCCCTGCATGAAGGATCGTTGTCCGCTGGTGCGTTAATTGCTTGCTGGCCGGCATGCAAGTTGTTAATTACCGAAATGTCATCACCCGTGTTGGATGCTGGCGTGATGCTTGCTCGGCCATATGGCTCACCGGCCTTCGCGCGCCCCGAGTGGTCAATTACCTTGGCCAGCCTATGCCTCAGCACGGAGTATGGAGTGGACATGTCGTTGCACTTGTTGATTGATTGAGGTCCCGTGAACCATGACTCAAGCAACTCGTGGCTCACACGATTATCCCCTCTCGCGAGAATTTCGGCCTCATCGAACTTGAATGTGTGGCCGGGTCTCGTCGAATGGGCCGCGACCTGAGAGTTGGCGTCATTCCTCCGTACTGCTGCCGCGTGTTCGACAATTCGCGTTCGGAGCAGTCTTCCAGTTTCTCCGACGTAGTTGCTTTGTCCTTCCTTCGAGTATACAATTGAAAGAAGATGTGATTTTCTACTGAATGAGCAAAAGAGTTAATATTTTTATGCACACTTTCCATGAAGTATACTTGAATTTTTGGAGACATCCAAAATCAATGAGAAAAATGCATCCTACTTAGGTAGTCATTTTTACGGAGTATGGTTTGTGGATGTAGCCGGAAAGACGCTTGCTCGAAAGCCGGCGTCCTGGGGAAACTGATTTATTATAGAATTCTGCTGCACGATGATTGTTTTTGCAACCCTACTTAATTTATCCTTTCGAAACGAAAACGCATTTCGGAATTTCTGTTGAGAATTCATGATTTAGCCCACCTACTGTACTTTACAAGCAACATTGGTAAATGGACGGACTCAATGCTTAATGGGTAGACATTTCACGGTCTTAAAAATGTCATAATTAGAGATTTTTTAAAGGCGAAAGGTACCTTTTTCAGGTATAAAATTTGAAGAAGACGTAATTTGTCACCAAATGAGCATAGGAAAATTTTTTGCATGCTTTCTACAGAATATATCCGAATGTATTAGGGCACCGAAAATCAATAGGAGAAATTCATACTGCTGGGGTAGTCATTTTTACAGCGTGCAGCACTTACAAGCGGTCGGAAAGAAGCTGATCCAAAAGCTGACGGCCTTATGTGACTGAAATATCTTGTGATTATTCTGCGTGACAGTTGGTCTTATGACCCTACTTAGGTGATTTTTTTATAAGCGAAGATACATTTCAGAACTTCGGTCAACACTTCTTGAGATAGCAAAAGACGACTACACAAAGCTTGGAATACCAAAAGATGAAGAGATTCGAACGCAACTGCTAGTAATTGGGGTAAGTCCGCAAGGCCCCAAATTAAACAGGCACATTTTTGAAATGCCCGATGCCTTCGCTAAGCTCCACTTAAATACTTTCAGCCAGTTATCAGGCTATTCCATTTCAATATCGTTTCTAAATCAAACTTTAGGTTGATAAGCAAGGACGCCAATAGTTGTCGAAGTAATTCACAATTCTTTACGTGTCCGCACCAAAACTTTGCTTATGTGGACAAGGGGCGAGACGTCTATTTTCTAACTCATGCTGCATGACCGTTGCGACCAAAAAGTTAATACTGCCAGTGGATCAAATCAGGGACATAACAAGTCTGACAGATTTCTCTCAATCAAGCACCTCGCTCTTGTCCAACTTACTTCCAAATCAAACGGGCTTTGTGTCTCCTGGTTTCCAACACATGTGCTCATTTGCAGCACGAGCTTACTTCTTTGTGTCATGCTGACAACTGGGAATCCGTACTTGACTAAAACGTTTTGACACATGTCTTAGCACTCTCTGATAATCCGTTACTCAGGTACTGGCCTGCACGAATGTTAAACGTTTCAGGTGTGACGCCTTTGCCCGCTTTCAACACAGGCCGAATGAAGAAGTGCGGATCCTGGTGGAAATCGTCCTTCAGGTTGTCCTCATAAGAAGTTGAGTACTGACACTCTTGATGCACTTTCTTCTGGAATGTGGCAGCCTTGACGAGGTCGTTCATAATACCGAGAGCCAATCAAGCATTATATCGTTCTACCTTTCGACGGCCGCTGCAAAATAACACGCATCCTCCTCCGTTTTACGTGAATTGTCAATGCTCAGAGAGTCGAGTTTTGCAACCTTTGAGGATCAGTGGCCAAGGTGTTAGACTTCTAGCTAAGAGGTTCACGGTTCGAGCCCTAGGGATTGTAAAACCTGGGGCAGGGTATGGCTTAATGATGACGGCTAATAAGCCAGAAATGGCCATTCCCGTTTTCCTTTATTAGTAATTTGATTCTGCACATAAAGTTCAGGGTTTATTTTTTAACTCCTTGCTCAAGTCTATAAGCGGTAGCGACCTTAAATTTGGCTACTTGATTGACCAGAGGACAGGCAAGTTCCAGTTCTTCTAACGGAGAAACTGTCCCAATCTGGCCTATGTCGTCTGGGGGAGGACGGGCAATCCGTTGCGGTAAGACCACGCTGTTGTTGTAGTTTTTGAGGGAATGAGGTCCCTGTGATAGGGACGACTTACATGTCTGTTGAGTTTTCGGCGGGAGGACTTTCGCCACACCCGATCTCACACTCTCCTTTATTGCCACTCAATGAGATGATTAGATCAGAGGAACTGGTGATTAGATAGGCCGCAGTGCTTGATATGTCATAAAATGCCGTCTGGGGGTGATCTGACACGTCTAGTCCCTCTCACATAATCGAACCAGACTTCATGTACCCTAATCAGTCGGCGTTGTAAAGATACGACGATGACGCCCGTCTGGGTTCGCCCACCTGTCGAAGTATTTAGCGGCGGTGACTTCTGTTTTATGGAAAGACTGACGAGAGCTCGAAGTCAGAAGGAGCTAGGCTGTGGCAGCCAGCTCTTCCAGATGGAAATTTTGGATAACTGCCAGGGGCCATCACACCTCCAACACCCCATTCATTTGAAGTGCTGGTCTGACCGTCAAATTTTAAGAGATTGCCGCTGCATGGGAGTTAGTGATATATGGAGCGTGAAGACTTATTCAACGTTGAGGTCACATCCGCATTTCATACCGACCGTGCTTCTATTACGATATTAGGCCAACAGGTTTGGAGACGAGTTTGGGCGCAGTGACCGACAAGTATGCGCCCCCGTCATGCCGGTCCTCAGCCCTACTTATTCGGATATTATATCAGTGAGCACCATCATGAGACCACGTCAGGAAACAGTCGCCACAACCTGGCCTTCAGCCCTCCGAAGACGCTTGAGCTGAGTACAGTCAAATTCCGTCATTCAGACCTGATAAACAGTCCAGATTTGTGCCTTGTAAAGAAACACTCTCGGCATCGTGGCTTTGCTCATGCTCAGATTGGGGTTTAGAAAAATCTCCCGATACTTCTCAGCAGGAGGTTGCAAACTGCCGTAGGCTCGGCTAACTTCGAAAATTCAAGCTACGATTGCGCTGTTGACTGTGCACTCGTCTCCGATTCTGTTGGTCAGCGAAGATAATTTGTCTGTTTTAGGGAGGTGCTGAATAACGCGAAAGGTTAGTTCTGCACATGTGACAGTCGGCGCCAGTTGATTTCTGATTGTCGTTTTAGTCTCGTGGAAGGTCAGCTCAATTTTTCCTATGCACATCTTGGAGGTATTAAATAATATTCCAGGGTATTCATTCAGGAAAGCGCCTACTAATATTGCCGATCACTGAAGGCCAAAGTGGTTGACGCGGGCACTTAATCCCGTGTCACCTCGTTTTTAAGGACAAGGACGTCTGTAATCGGTATGCTGCCTGTTACGCGAGCTCACATATATCTGGGGTATCTTGGACATTCAGCCTTTAGTTGCAGTGTTCAGACCCTTGGGGACTTTGAACTTTGTTTAGAAGGTTCTTCATATTCATTCTAATTCCTCTTGCGGTTTTTAAACTGCCAAACTTGTGGTACTGGTTTTTGGCCCTATGTGGAGTCCGCACTGTACCTTTGACAAAAGTTTCCCTTCTAGGGGCAAGACCAGTAAGTTAAGTATGGCGTGCACATAGATTCTTCTAGTTGTGAGGGCGAGAGATTTCAATGATTATTGTTGAATTGCGGGTTTTCTTTTCCCCTGTGGTGAGTAACAATTATAATCAGGGTCATGGCAGAGTTTTACGTGATGAGTTATTTTTCGTATTGAAAAGATGGAGATACGGTTGATGGAGCACAGATTTTATTCACCTTATTCTCAACAGCGACCTAGAAGCCGCCTTTTCGTTTGCATCGCCGGTCCTTGAAACAGTTTCGCCAAAGTGCAGTCTACCGTGCTGAAGACAGAGAACTGTTTAAAGAGCGCTATGACGATCAATTGCTGCAATGAATTAGAAACTCAGGTGTAGGTGTCGATGTTCGCCTGAACGAAGTCAGTGTTTTTTCTCCAGCAGGAACAAAAACACGAAACTATAGTAACTAATGCACTTTAGCTAATGAGGCTTTTACTTTGAAAACAGCCCTTATACTCTACAGGTACGACGCCCATAATTTAAGAGGCTGTTAAAAACTCGATGTCGCAAATGTTTTTTTTATTTTCCTGACTTCATTCTCCTTTGTCCTAGAGGAAGCCGATAGGACTTAATTAAGCCTCTTAGAACCAAGTTAGCATAGTTCCTCTTTATCTTTCTCCCAATCTGTACTTAAGGTTAGCACACTTTGAGGGATGCATGTACAAGTCATCTTTCTACTTTACCTTATGCCACAAATGAACTCTAGGTGGACCTGAGCAGATGAAATTTTCTTTTTATACTTTCACCACTGCTCAGCGAATGGGTCTGGATGAGAGTTAGTCTTTGTTCTGCTAGGCGAAGACCTCGTTTCATTTCAGTTACTGTCGTCCATGGTGTCCGCCTAAAGTTCGGCTAACACAAAAGAGCAAATTAATTACGGAAATCATAATCTAACAAAGGAGTGCTAATGGACGCATCCACGAGTTGCTGTAAAAACGGACAACCGCAGTAAAGTGCACTACTCCCGATGGTCCTTCGTATTTTCCGATTACCACACATAAAATAAGTGACCTTGATACAAAGCCGGGGAACGCAAGTGCCTAAGTCCCGTTGGTTGTCGACCATCGGCGCAATCTATGCTTCCCCGTCTCATAGTCTCTCTTGTTCCGCGCAAGTGCAAACTGTTGCGGTTCCGACTTAATCAGTAGATAGAGAGCGTAAGACCTCTGCTATCGTGATACAAGCACCTCATTTAGAAATGACACTCCATCGATCCGACTACCCAAATTAGCATATTTGTTTCCTTTTTTCTTGGAACCCATCAAGAACCCTCGCAGAAAATCGCGTAGCATCAAGCGGTGCATGCGGATGGTGAAATAAAAAGGATGAAGGAGAATGGAATGATCACGTCTGGTTCATAAGCTTTCATCAATCAACCAAACCGAAATCTGCGTCTTCATAACCCAGGGTTTGATCCCGGGGTTTCTGCGCACTGGCGACTGGGCCACAGACTCAAATAGTTGACCAGAGGCTTGGCTCCCTGTTTCATTCAGTCGGAAAAATTGATTCCCATGAAATTGGCGCTCCACGATCTGATTGTGTGCAAGGAGCACAATTGTTTTTTCCTCTTCGAACAGGACTACATGACTCTCGTTCACACACTAGACGCTTGACTTAATGCTCACTGACTAGAAGCTCTGGTTCAGAACCACAGGGTTTTCAAACACCAACCTTGTTCATGACTGGCTGACGATGGTCAGTAAACCGGAAACGGACCTTCCAGTCTCCCTGGTCTTTGTCTATAGAATTATACTTTAAAGTAACGGTTGCCTGTGTCTACAAGAAGGTTGCTTGTTTCTTTTGGCTGTATGCATCAGCTGAGAATTAGGTCAGCACTGTTGCTGTTGAGAGCGACGGTGTTGACGGTTGCAGGGCGTCGGAAGTTCGTTCACTTGGTGTGAGCGTGGTGGCGGCAGTCGTGATGGTTGCCGTCGTCGGCGACGTGGGAATGGTGGTAGTGGTGGGGAATTTCTGAGGTGGGGGACGGAATCGCCGTGCTGATATTGCATTGGGACCCACGGTGTCCAGTGAGGCCGATCCGCACGCAGAATATCCGCGGACAGCGTGGGCATCATGCTGCTGGATTTATCGCCTCGCGACATTTGAAACACGCGAGACAGTCTCTTTGCCTTTACAGCGGCTATCCGGTTGAATTCTAAAAGTACAGTTCTCCGGGCCTGCCGATCCTGTCCGAGTAGATTGCAGATGCCTGAGCGAAGTAAATCTGCGCTGGTCAATGGGGCTGTCCCGCGAGTCGAGAATCCTATATTGCCCTAAGATGAAAGATTTCTTCCTTTTACCTCCATCAGCGTATTTTCTAATTTTCGCAATCGTCCAAGTCAGTCGGTTGTTCTACGTCGGTGCTGGAAGAATGTGTTTTTTTCCGAAGCATTCACGACGTTCGCATATATTCCGTGGGACTGATTCGTCTCAGAGAAGTGATTTTGGATCTATTCGTCGTCGTCGTCGTCGTTGAGCGAGTCTACGTTTCAACACGCATTTAGAAGTAAGGGAAAACTGAACAAGCAACTCCATCTCCGTCTTAGTTTAGACAACCAAACTCCTTCCCACCTCGCCCAAACAGTCAGGAAAATTTTCCGAAGGCAAGTGTCGTGGATTACGATAGGCGAACTATCAGAACAGTTCTGCTACGATGTGGCTGAATAATTGAATGCTTACAGATTGGATAAGGTCTGCAAGGGAAGTAGTATCACGTGAACCAGCGTCAGTCTTGCAACGTGGGCAGTGTCGTTGCCTGTTTTCAGTTCAAGGAAAGCACAATTTGAATGAGTTATTGGGGATATGCTTTTTCGGCTTCCAGAACAGATTCTCTTGTTCTAGACAGATAACATCCGTTTCCAAATGCGCAAACTTGGTGTTAGATTGCGTGTGCATTGGGTCACTGGACGACGAGGTGTTACAGACTGACTAACCCAGTGATTCCAGAGGTGGGAGTGGCCCGGACCATATCCAATGAACGGAGCGGGACGACGGGATGCGTTACATAATCATCCTTCGTACGAATTTTGACTCTGCAGGGGACAACTGAAGACACCTCGGTAACCTTGTCGTCGTAGTAGCTACGCCTGAAGGACCTACTTGGTGTTGAATACTGCGTGAAGGAGCAATTCTACTCTTTTTGGGCGAGAACTTGTGGGCTGATATGCCCTTACTTTATCTTTGTATTCAGCAATGGACTATTTCCGAATAAAGCTATCAGCATCATTCCAATCAAAAGTGACCGTACGGTCTTCGGTTAACCAAGCCACCAGTTTTCAAAATAGACTAGAATGAAGTCTAGCACGAACAGCACTTATCGGAGGCGTTTGTTAGATAACCAATTTTTTTACACAGTCATTGGTCACCGACTTCAGTACTTCAAGCGGTCACGGTAAACCACCCATTCGGGGAGGAATCATTTGTGACTTGCGCATGAATGTAGTTCAAAGTGAATCAGACCTGCGTGCATTTATCTCACATCATTCCTTCCATGTATGCCAGTGGCAAGACAGGGTCACGACGACCGGAAGTGGGCGTGAGCGCTGTGACAGACAGGTCCTGACAGGCCGTCTCCGAATGCCATACAGGGCCCAGCTCGGAATCTCACACCTACATTAAGAGCGTCGCGGATCTCAAGGACATAAAGGGCTTACATGGATGCCAAATTGACCAGAAGCCGCCACAGCCTAACGATTATTAGAAATGAAGGTTGCGTTGACCTCTCAGCTGCAGATTGCCCATGCTACTGTTTTTTGAAAATCGTTGTAGTTTAAAAAGACATTTTATTGTGTAGAATCAGGAATTCAAGCTTTGGGCCCGAGTTCGGGCGAGCTCAACAGCCATCCCTTCTGCAATGCGTCTGTGACCTGTCATATAAAAGTTGACTGCAAAAAGACTGGGCACAGTGGCTAATCCGGCGCCAGACCGCCGTCAAACGAGTGCCGCACATGGACCCAAATCTCACGTATGCGGGCTGCTGTAAATGCCATATCGAAAAGGGATCGTTACAGTCTGACAGTCATTCCAAGTGAGTATCATTTTATCTTGTCAGTCGGTAACTTTCCAGGCCATGACTTTTATGGCGTCGTAATAGTGCCAGGAAGCGGTTGAATCGCTGTTCTGAAGATAACCTCGATGTCAACGTCATTATCTCTCCCCCCCGACGAACCAATGATATGTCTGCTCTTGTTTGTCGACTGGTGATTAGACTGGGTGCAGGGGTTGACGAGACATGAGCCTTCGTCTAAAGGGTGCCACTTACAAGTGCGGTGAGCTGAGCGGCTGAGCTGGTAATGAGACAACGCAGCCTACGTTTTGGTTTAGACCGGTGGAGTCGCAGTCTGTTTGGGTCAAACTTTCAAAGCCCCAGAGTCTCAGATGTGCGAGTTCATTAGCACCTCTTAGTTGGCAAAACGACAAGGATCTAGCGAAGGCCCCCAAGTATCATCCACTGGCCACAGCTGCCTGTCCTACGGGAATGGTAGTAATGGCGGTAAATTTAAAGAAAGTAGACAATAAGAAACATTTGAGGTGTAAACCAATTTAAGTTAACCTCTAATCAATAGTTTAAATCGGGACAGGTAACCAATGCGAATCCAACCAACGAGAATGAACAGAGACTGGTGACTGCCATTGTGGCATTGCTATATGTAAGGGTACTGTAAGTTTTGGGTTACACTCTAAAATACTTAACTCACTTTCCTTTTTTTGGCGTCTAACATATCATCCAGATTCCCCGCCCCTAAAACCCCTATTACCACCATTCCCGTAGGACGGGTGGCTGTGATCAGTTGGTGATACTTGGGGGCCTTCACTAGGTCCTCGCCGTCAAAACTCTACCGCGCCACTCATCTTCAAAGTCTACTATGAAAAGGTCAGTTTCCCTGACGAAAGCGCCCAGTATGTGTGCCAAACTGCTGTAGCCAAATCTGGAGGAGGCGTTGACTCAGCCGGCCCGACGCAGTCCTCCTCCCGGCTACTTTCTTGTCACACAGATGAGCAGTCGACAACTCTCACTCGTGATGACAATGCTGGCACCGACTCAGCGAACGATAACGAGACCGGACCCTTGCAGTCGCGTTGCGTGCTTGCGTTTGAGGTCACAGGCAGTGATGCCGACCTGCGACGTTGTCCAGGTGAAGGTGGAGCCGGGCGCGTAAGCACATCGCACCTGCGTGCACACACACACACACATGGAACTATGAGGCTCCGTTGGCCTCAAAAGTCACCAAAGTAGGGTGGGATGACGGAACTATGTGGCAATGTCAGGACATCTGAGGGGTCAAATGAAGAACTAGCTAGAAATTTGTTTCAGTGCTTTTGAAAATTAGTGCACTCAAATTACGTACACAGACCCAACGGACTAACATGCGGACTTCGCAGGATGAGCTAGGCGTAGTGTGTCGAGCAGCGTCACTGATTTAAAGAGAAGACGATGAAGCTTGGGGATCGCATCACTTATGAACCAGATTACTGAGTTTTATCAATTTAGATTTTTTTGCAATTTCATTGTAGAATGAAAGAATAAATCGAAAGATTGACAGTCACGTAATAAAAACAAACCTTCAACCCCTCGCATGTCAAACTAGGCTGAATAGGCGCCTTTGTCTACCTCAGTTAGTTTACTCCATTGGAATGCAGTGGTGCTGTACTAATAGCATTGCGAAACCATCATTTTTGTCAATTAGAGAAAAGACACACAACAGTCCAGTGCCGATGGAGATTCCATTACTCATTTTAACCGCTTTTCATGACAAGAACTGGTGATTCACTAATCTCAAAGATATAATGATTGTCAAAGTGGGTGCATGCTGGGCCGACAAGGTTAGAAGGTGTATCTTAATGACATGCGTCTTTTTGTCGACTCTTGGACGTAGATCTGCCTGCGTTATCCGGCAAATTACGAATAGATAAGATGTCAGTTATGACATTGCAGGTGCCATCTTTTACGTACCAAATACGTCTAATTTGGGCGCACGAGTCCATTTTCAGACACCTGCGGCAGCAAATTCCTCCAAAGGACTCCGCCTTTCTGAGTTTTCCTACTTTTGCGAACTCAAATGCGTGTAGTGGGTTGTCAAATTGTCTAATTTTAGAGGTGACGTCACGCATGCACATCAAGCCTTCATGCTTTCCTCTCGAACTGGTGTCGGGTGCTAACTGAAAGTCTTCAATTCTTGAACCTTTGCTTATTAACTGACCAAGATATCCTTAAACTCAAACTATGGGAATGTACATTTTGTAACAAATTTACTCTGTCATAAATAGGCTAATTTGTTGGAAAACATACGTTTCCATATTCCCAGTCCAATTCACATTGGTAAGTAGATAGAATTGTATGTAGGAGAGGAAAACGCCCGAGAAGAGGGCAGAGAATGATAGGAGCCTGACAACGCTAGTGCTTCATGTCTAATTGTTGCGCACAGTTCCATATCGCGGTACAACGAAATCGGCATCAACCTGTCTGTTCACCAAAGAGAACGACTAGAGGGGTCTTGTGGGCAAATGCCAGTTTTCATTTGCAGTGAGAAAGCTAA
>CACRXP010000346.1:13713-32491 GCA_902702965.1 Spirometra erinaceieuropaei | reverse complement strand
TGCTGCTGCTACCACCACCATCATCATCGTCACCGTTCCTTCCCTTATTTCTGAAGACCAATACCACACCTATCCGTACTACCAATACTATCATACCACTACCACTGCTGATGCAGCTGATGCTACTACTACTGCCACCACTACCAGCACCATCACCACCACCAGTATTACCAACATCCCCTCGTATTTGTCATTCAGCTTTTATAGAGCTTATGCTTAGAAGCCAAAAATTTCACGAGGTTATATGAGGAAAGCTCTGAAATCTCTCCGGTATTGGAGGTTCAGTCGCTTAGCAAAGGAAATGTATACCCAAAGCATTTGTCTCAGCCCGTCCACAATTCGTGTGCCTGACAGCTTTTATCTGATGAAGGACACCAGCGAATTTCGCCCTTCGAACCTCAGGCGCATGATGGACAAATTCCGGGTCAGTTGATGTGAGTTTACCTATGCCTCATACACGCCGTCTGGCTGCATGCCGGCGGAGGCCGTCCCCACGACAGAGAGGTGTGTGCGAACGCACACTAGTGGAGTTGCAAGTGCTGGCGGAGTTGGGGAGGATGGGGAAGTGGGGAAGGGGTGTGGGAGGGAGGGGAGAGGGGGAACAGGTTAGCTTAAAAGTTGCCTCCATCTCCTTTGTCCTAGACGCAGGTCAGCCGCCAGCGGATCGTCAGTCTGACAAACGTCTGAGGAGGTCCAGTGGCCGTAGCAGCCAAAAAAGGAGAGAGACAGCCATGCATGTTTCAGTTTCCAGACACAGCGTAACGTACGCCATGCAAGTCACATCAGTGGCCACGTCAGGTGTGATTTGGAAGACTGAGGGTGCTCTGCAAGCATAACTTAGGCAGAAGCCCGTTGCTTCCCGCCAATCTGTCTGTTTATCACTCTGGCATGCGCATTTAGGCTGCGCCGGCTATGAAGGCAGGCAAGATTTTCGCAGGCTAAAACTACATAAACGCCTAAGTTTACGCCGAGTACGTAGACACAGGGCAATCTGCGAGCGATCAAAATGTCAACCGATGAGCGGCAGGACGCGAAAATGTATCGAAAAAATCTCCTGAGTGGTCATGGAGGGGTAGAATGACTATCTGTGGCTCAACGGCCTGTCAATTCAACTCGGGTTACAACCAAGGGCCTGTCGTACCTGAGGTTGAGGAATTGCTAGCTGATGAGGGAAACAGGTCAGAAGAGACCACTCCCGTCACTCTAGTCCCTGGCATTGACCCTTGTCCGTCATTCGCGGTCAACTGGTCGTCGTTAGTTGCCCATTCTCCAGTCGAGAGAAAGGAGGTCCTGGTCCTTGATTGCAGCAAATGCCATTCAGGAAGCGAATATCCAGAGAGAATAGTCGGATCGATAGAACGCAAACACAAACATGTGCTGACTCACTGAAGGTCAAACGCACACGGAATATATCCATATACAGGTGGAAGAAGAAGTAGGGAGAAACGGACAGAAAACTAGCGCTTCTTTTTTAACGCAACTAAGTATTTCTGATCGTCCGTGATGGGGAAATGAACGCGTGGCTTAACGGTAGGCCATCCGACTTAAGACTCGATGACCAGCGAATCCGGATGTGAGTCCTGAGATAGTCAGACCTGGGGTTTGGGATATAACTGGCTGACGACGGCTATTGGAATGCTGACGTTTCAGAGAGCTTGGTCGTTTCACCATTTTAGAGCGTGAAATGCACTTAATCGAGCCGTCAGCGATCTGTGCAACATGCCCTTGGGAAAAATTTCCCCTATAGATGACGTCAAATCAAGCGCAACTGCACTTCATTCACCGCTGCCTTGACAACCAACTCACTCCAAAAACGTCACTTACAGACCACCTGTCGATTCTGCTTTAGCAAGGGAGACTCCGAGTCGACATGACAAAAGAGTGATAATAGTGCTAATTCACAAATGCCGCCAAAGACTGCAGCTCTATGGACCAATCTAGATCACACCTCTGGGTAGCTGCTGGTGAGGAATCGAATAACACTGGGTAGACCATCCTCAGGCATCCTCAGAAAGTACGTGTCAAAAGGGGATAAGGAATTATCAATAAAAGTGGCAAAACTGCAACCACCTAACTCAGACAACTCATTCAGTGCCTTGTCCATAACCTTTCTTTTAAACCCCTCACCAGCTTATAACGTGCAGTCCTTGTACGTGGAGCCACTTTCAACACATCAGATGCCGCATCTACAGAGTTCATTGCAGTCTTCGAATCAGTTTTTCAGTTAACAAAGGCATCGGAAGAGATGCGGCTGATAAGGGTAGTTCCACAGTAGTGCTCAGCAGACCTCATTACCAGAGCAAAGTACAGGAGTTACTCGATGACCAGCACTCTTACAAATTATACTGTGACAGCGAAATGAAAAATTTGGTCACCCCCATAAACAAGAGCCTGAAAAACTCAGGACCGAGTAGGCAATTACACTCAACGACGGGTTCTCCATGAAACCTGGCTCCTTTTTACGGCCTGCTGAAGGTACACAAGGCAAATGTCCGACTCAGACAAGTAGTCTCCCTTCGTGACACTCTGACATACGCTGTGGAAAAATGGACGTTCGGTCGTCTTAAGTTTTTGGCTGAAGGCTCACCAACAACAGTAGCAGCTACGAGTCAATTCCCCGAGCACATAAAACACCTGAAGTTAGAGCCACACGAATCCGTGGTATTCTTGAATGTTGTGTGACTCTTCGTCTCCATTCCACAGCACCCAACAATAGACGTTGTGAATCACTTATGGACTGAACGTTATAAGGACAGGGACAAACCGCTGAAGTCCGATCACCTGCTCGAACTTCTGTGACAGTGCCTCATGACCTATTTCACCTTTGGTGGACAACTGTGCGAACATATGAAAGGCACTCCTATGGGCTCCCCTCTGTCGGGCCTGATCACTGAAATAGTCCTTTCACAAATAGAACACTTGGTGTTCACAAGTATCAACCAAAGTTCTGAGCTCTTTATGTCATTGTCAAAGCAACTGACATCGAGCACCTTAAGAAATTACTGAACCCGTTTGACCCGAATATCCAACTCACGGTTGAAGCTAAAAAGACAACCAACTTCCCTTCCTTGACATGCTTGTGAGCCAGTGTGTAACTAGGCAACTGCAAACTACAGTGTTCAGAAAAGCCACCAACACAAGATAAATACTAAATTTCGACGATAATCGCCCTCTGTCTCTCAAACGTAACCCTGTCCGCACTCTATTCCAAAGAGTTGAAACACACTGTAGCACACCAAAAGATAAAAGGACCAAACGACTATATCTTCGGAATCTCTTTACAGCTAATGGATATCCCAGACATTCCATCGAGAAAAGCAGGTGCCGAGCGTACGAACGACGGCCATAGGAGCAACAACACGAGTCTGGAGGGCTATTCCCTACGTTAAAGGGGTCTCTGAGGCGGTCTCTCGACTGTTACAGCCTGCGAGAGTAGGCATAGTCCATCGACCCCAGACAGTAGTTCGGCGCCGTTTGGTGCAACCTAAGGACACGCTGCCACCAGCTGAAACCCCAGCAGCTGTCTACAAAATAACTTGCAATAATGGGGACTGCAACAACGCCAAGGAAACCCGATGAAAACTGTAGACTCGTTTACAAGAACACAAACTGGCAACTCGGAAGCTACACCCAAACTCTCAGCTTGCAACGTACGTTGGGGAAGCTGGCCATGATTTCGATTTTCAGGTGGTTACCATCTTAGTCCGGGACAACACAAGGTCAGAGCGGCTAACGCTTGAGACGTGGTATTCAGATGCCAACTCTGTTAACAGGCATCTGGACCTTCCTGCCGCTTACAGGATCTTGCGTAGTTACGTTTACAAAGCTCATAACCAGACGGCCACACAGAAGGCTGCGCAGGCAGCGCGAGTTCACTCGCCGAGGAAGAAAAAGGGTAGCCAGACCAACCAACCCTGACAGAGGTCCAATCACTTCCCCCCGATGAGGTGGCGACTCACAGCACACGCAGCTAAAATGTCCGCCAAACATCCCCCGAAAGACCGAGTCAGCGAAAAAAGAGAAAAATCGATCAGTATGAGGCCGACTAGCGCGGCAGACCACTTCTATCTCTGTTCAACTAAGGGCATTTTACGCTTTGACAGTGGTGCGCCGACCAAGTTCTCCAAAACACCAGCATTCCAATAAACTTGTTCCGCGGACCCATCCTATTTCATAAATCACCAACCCCGATTCCTCAACTTTGCCAATCTGACGGCGATTAATATGCCGGATCATTCCAATCTTCGTTGTCTCCGTTAGTACTTTATTTGAATCATTACTGGTCCCTACGCGACTGCCTGAGGGAGCTCTTGACTAAACACCTAGGCACAGAAGGAGGGGTGTGTCCCATATTGTAAATATTTCGATAAATGACCCCCAGTGTTAGCGATTAAATAGGATTTCTGAAAGAATGCTTGCTTGTGAATCGCAGTACGCACAGGTTGAGAAGACCAGGTAAAGGAGGACTGAAGCCCAGTGCTCAACGGACTAGCTACACCCCGAAGTTCTTCCGGTTGGGACCGAGATCAGGTACTTTTGGTGTTCTCTGATCTACCCTTGGTGCAGTATGGAAAACGGGCGCTTCAGTTAACATTTGATCTTCTGAATAGAGCCATTGCTGACGGTCGCGTAGTTATGAGCATTTGATAATGGATAGCTCCACGGTCACAGATAAGAGAGAAATGAACAGCCATTTCTGGTTCATTTACCATTGCCAGCAAAAAGTAGTCCCCTCAAGCCTGAGTGATCTGAAGTCTAGGCCCACATTCTGAGATATCTAGTGCTGCCTGGCAGGTTGGCCCACTAACACCTAAATTCAAGGAGGTTCTTTATGTGACAAGAATACAGAACAACTAGCAAAGTGCATGGCGAGAGCTACCATTCAGGCGAAATCTACATGAGCTGTTCGGTGGTATTACATGACTTGACAGCAGATTTTGCAAACAGAGACCCCATACACGGACTTTGTCAGCAAAAAGATAACAGACGGTTGTTTAAGAACTGCTGTGGCGTAAGGCGCTCGGGCATTGCTGAAGTTGCAGCTTTTTCATTTCCTCAGAAATTAATCGCTAGCTTAGAGTAAATCATTCTTTTTGAGGCCTATAGGCCCGGATTGAATTTTGGTATGAATATTTGGGCTGAAGTCCATTAGTCACTACGAAATAACCGTGTAATATTCATAAACTGTCAGCAGGCAGCCAGTAGTATATACGGAGCCTATAAGTCTAAAATAGACTGATTTAATTCAAGTTAACAATTAATTTTTGGGGAAGTCAAAAAAGTGCAGTTTCAGAACTGGAGTACCTACCAGAAAACCCACAGTGAAGGCCGGGAACCCACAGACGAGCCGAGTCCCTCGCAGCCGTGCCATGTAGCGACAGAATATCGGTGAAACACATGTCTGGACTTTTAGCTAATACCTGTGCCGTCAAGTATGGTATATCATGCTATCTCAGTACATTACTGAAGTCCCTGAAGTAGTCCTTCATCGCTTCCGCCTGTGCTACGACGAGCAGACGGGGCTGGGTCAAATGGAGCAGTAGAGCTGGCTTCGCGGGGCATTAAAGCACAGCCACTCCTACCAACAACCGGCAATTCTTTGTGTCCGCGGTCTTGCCCTGCAGTTAACTCTGATCTTCGCGGCGCCCTGTTATCTGCCGCGCTTCATGACGGTATACCATCAAACCCACCACGGCTGGTTCGGGCTTAATATCGCAGAATGAAGGCCAAGGTCGTAGCAGGCAAAGGTGGCTTAACATTTTAGATTTAAAACAAGCGGCCCACAGGGGTGTGTTCCTCCTCCTCCTCCTCCTCCTCCTCCTCCTCCTCCTCCCCCTCCTCCTCATCCTCCCCCTCCTCCTCCCCCTCCTGTAACATCTGCCATTCGGCACACGGCTCTGCAGCAGGTCGTCATTGACTTACTCAATAATATGTCAATGACGGGCCCTCCTTGAGTGCTGTAGCCTGCTGTTTTGACAGGGCAGAAAGTCTACCTGATCGGCTACGAAGGTTCTAGAAGAGAACCACAGGTTGAAACGGGTGTGCTTGTTCTTATCCGGTAGGCTGAATAGATCGGCAGATGTCATTTCCAAGGGCTTCTGAAAATTCGCTCTAGCAGCCGACGCGAAAGTAGTCTTTCGTCAGAATTGTGAAACATTTGGCGTGATGGTGAACTCTACCCGGATTTGAACATCGAATTGCCGGACCTCGGTTTGGAGTGTAACCAACTGAAGTCATCAAGTAAGTCAGATATGTTGATTGCAGTCTCTCTTGTCTTTGACGGCAATGCCCATAACCAATAAACCCTTCGTTACGTTTCTACTGCATGGATAAAGGATTGCTTTTTTAAAATACGAACCATGCTGAAGCCCTCAAGTAATGCTAAAACTCCTTTCCGTAACCATCGTTTGTCCACTATTGCGTTCATCTACAGTTAGTGACCTAGCTCATGAACTGTGTCGAAATTTACGAATGACTGCCAATCACTCGCAAACCGACACCATTTCATGAGTCAAATGTCTATGTTAAATAAGTACAAGTTTAAAAGAATTAAAAACATAAAAAATATTAAAGGCACTGCTGCGTTGTTTAGAAATGCCGATTTATTTTGAAAAGCACAATATCCCGAAAACGTCAGAAATGGCTCTAATTTAGTAAACTTCGTTTTTAAATGTATAGAATGTATTCTCATACCAAACACATAGTATATATGAAAGTAGACATAAAATAACATCTAGTAATAGTGTTTTAGTGAAGTTTACATCAAAATATCGTTTAAGAATTAGTGTGATTTCACATATGACGGTTTGTCAACTGCCTACATTCTGAGTGTATATTCCAAAACAGTTTTCCTGTGAATCGTGTTATTTTTGACTTGTTTGAAGTAAATGAGATGGGGTTGAACAAAAGAAGCTGGAATTTGCTTGATTTCACCGATGACGACGTCGTAGGAACAAAAGTTTTCATAAGGTGACATGCCATGAGGCCGGTTGGCGCCTAATAACTTTAAATAAAACTGACAGGCGTGATCGTAAACATACCAGTTTGTTGATAGAGCTAACTTTGCCTCCGTTAAATTAATTTACACTTTTCGTTCGTTTTGGATTACGTTGAGTTTCTGATCGGCGTCGAAATATTGCTGAATACCTCATGATTTTCAGTGTTTTCACCCGATCGTCCATAAGGACAGATTCTGAATTACCTGTCTGTTAAGAACTTTAAAATAAGATTATTCTTGAAGGCATTTACCGAATTAATGGGTGCTCGGACGCTCCTTTTCACGCAGATGGTCGTTTGGATTACATGTGAAGACTCACTCAAACATCAAACTTCATTTTCGAGAAAAATGGCTGTCCACAACGAAAGTCAGCAACGAATATGCCTTCGAACAATAAGAAAACTTTCCTTAATAAATTATCTCTTTAAGAAGTGCTTTATTACTGCACTCCGTTGATGGATCTCTGTGTATTTTGCACTTTTGCACGGTGAGACCAAGTAAAAATTTGACACTTGACGGTTTCTTCCATGTTCCTAAGCAATACTAAGATTTTTCTACCGTAAACGTAAGAACACGCCTTTCTCTATACATTGAGCTATTTCCACTGTTTTTGCTCGCTTTTAGACTCCGTTCTTCGCTTATGAATGCACGGCAGAGCGCCCATATAAATACTGATATTTTCATGAAACTATTGATGTTTTGCCTGTTCTATTTCTGAACAAGGTATGCACAGAAGCTAACCTGCACGACCAGTTGTGCTTAATATGTTTAAAGCTGGAAATGACCATTCGCTGGTGGTCATTTATGTGACATCAGGTAACGGCAAAACAATTTCAGCTCATTTAAATGAAGGGATTCCTATCTGCGTTATGACTACACTTTAGGACACCGAACCGCACAGATCTGCTAATTTGACATTTAGGGATTGATAAAACCTCTGATTTTTTTTTAAAAATAACCTTTGTGTTCGCAGGTTGATCACCGTAGTTAACATCGGACATAAAATAAATTTTCAAGTTCTGCTAAATCTGTTTATTAAAACTGTCGCGGGTAACTTACTATCCGTTTAATGAAAAAGTCGCTCAGATGCGTAACCGGAGTCTAGGACATGTATTAGCATATGAAATTGCACGAATGTACACCAACGTCCATTTTTCCTAAAACTTACTGATATTTTACTTGGTATAATTACGTAAACGCAATTTCTGCACAAGAAAAGGATATTTTATTGAGAGAAGTGGATGGGCAAACAAAATGTGCAACGTTAAAGACGTCCAGAAAATTTCAAATCAGTTCCCGTTATCAGATTTCATGAGATAGGTCGCGTACTGTACCTAGCTAAATTCGAACGAATGTTCCTCATCCAAGACTCTATTTCCTAGTTGGTTTTCAGCAAAGAGTACAGGTTCCACTTTCTCGGATCTAGACACTGAAAGACTGGAATCAGCAAAAGATCTCCAGACTGGCAAGATTTAAGTTCAACGCTTCCAATCCTTCTCCAGGTAAACAGCATACAGTGACGGCGAACCAGACTATTAAAGAATGTTGTACCCGCAATAAAGTTGTGCAAGAGATCCCTCCAGTAGACGGGTGGCTTCACAATCTGGACGGACCCAAAGGCATATAAATCTACATTAGAACGCCTTATCATGATTGCAGTACTTCTTACATTTTTATGTCCATCACGGGTTCGAAACCGGCAAGACACTGAAGGTACAGTAGGTGGGCTAACTCATGAAATGTCAACCGGAATTCCGAAAGGCGTCTTCGTTCCAAAAAGAGTAATTAAAGAGGGCCGTAAAATTGTTCCTCATGCAGCGCAGTTCTATAATAATTCAGTTACCTCAGGATGCCGGCTCTCGAACAAACTTCTTTCCGGCTGGATGCAAAAACTATACTCTGTAAAAAATGACCACTTAAGCAGCATGCATTTTTCTCATTGATTCTTGATGCCCCTATATTTAATGGAAAATGGGCATAAAAATATTAACTTTTGCTCCTTCGGTAGAAGATTACGTCTTCTCTTAATTTTGTCCTCGAAGGAGAGGTATAATTCGATTTGGAAGAAGTTTCTAATTATGAGATTTTTAATACCGTGAAGTGGCCGTTCTTAAAACGTCATGTCTCTACATTTACCAATGCGGCTTGTAAAGTTAACAATATGGCGCAAATCCGCTGCTAAATTTTATGTACCCCATATGGTCTCCTCTTAATACCATAGAGAAATGTATGGCTTTCCGTACGCGGAAAATATTTGGCTTGTAGTTTGGAAACCCTGGATGCAAGTGTAACGGCAGGTCGTGATTCAAAATTATTGGGGAATTTGAAAAGTTTTTGAAAACCGAATTATACCCTTCCTTCGAGTATAAAGTTGGAAGAAGACGTCATTTTCTACCGAATGAGCAAAATAATGAATATTCTTTGGAATGTTTTCTATTGTATATGATTGAATTTTTAAGGGCATCGAAAATCAATGAGAAGAATGCATGCTACTTCAGTAGTAATTTTTGCAGTGTGTAGTTTTTGCATACAGCCGGAGAGAAGTTCGTTCGAAAGCTGGCGTCTTGAGGTGACTGAATTGTTATAGGATTATGCTGCATAATGATTAGTTTTACGACACTACTTAATCAATCTTTTCGAAACGAAAACGCATTTCGGCATTTCGGTTGACATTCCATGAGTTAGCCCACTTACTGCAAGTTCTGTTCATAGCTTTCTGAGGGGACCAGAAAACTTTCATCTGACTAGCGTACACAGAATGAAGACATGCTCGCTTAGATACGAAAAGCGTGTGCATGACTGGTGTGTAAAGCGGAACGAACCAGTACCCAGAGCCCCCCGGCTACACCTGTCGCCCCTTTTCACCTGCTACACTCTCCCTGGACATTCGGTTATCGCATGGCCCTATTCAGCCAATGTACACCCATGAAAACCACAACCAAGACACCGCAGTTCAGTCCCGATTACCACATATCCCCCCTACTTCGGACAGTTTGACCGTCGTGAACGACAATGTCCACCGCGTAACCCTCAGTATGGGGGACGTAGGGACGGTAACTTACACGTGAATTAGTTCATACTGATAGTAGACTTTCGCCGCACCTATCGCACTCTCTCCTCTCCCAACCACCTGGGTTCGGTGGCAAGGTAGAATCAGCACGACTGGAGGCAGGCTCGGACGCAGTGGCTAACAAAGCTGAGCAGCACCTTTACTCGTGCCACACAAGACATGATCCACGAAAAAATGTACCAAATTTTAATTGAAACAAAATGGGTACCGCTCAGACCCTATCTGAGTGGAAATGCCACAGGGGCTACAGTAAGAAAAAAACCCGTGTAGTCTGACTCTCCGTCCTGAGGGGATCGACTTATCCCGCCAGTTGACGGCCTTTTAAGCCACGGCTTTTGGCGCATCGTGATGGTTTAAAAGCACATCAGATAGTTTGTGGTGAGTATGCACTGTGTCGTGGGGCGGAGTCACTGGAGTCAGCATCTCTCTCTCTCTCTCCCAAGCACCAGCCCACCGTTGAAGCCTGTCAGTGATCTGATGCGGAGATTGGATGCAGTGGCTGACAGAGCCACGATGGTCCGTCTAAGTGTGCCCCACACGACCTGGCGATAAAGTCACGCACCAAAATACAGCCGGAAATAAGTTTCCTACTTGCTTGAGAGCTGCATTTTCTGCGTAGGTAGTGGATGATGTGACCGATGTCTATTTTTGGTCTGCGGATGCGTTGGCTGAGGCGGAGGGCGAGGTGTGGCGATGGAAACTGGACTGCGGTGTTTTACCGCAGACTTTAATGGAGGTACATATGGCCGAGTAGGCCCATGCGGCGGCTGAGTGTGCGTGGTCAGTGTGTACAGTTGAGGCGGATGGTCCTGGCACTGGCACGACAGTCTTGGCACGATAGATTGCTAAGTGACCGAACAGGCCAATGCCTGATGTGAAGGTGCGATCGTAATTCGGACATTTTGGGGTCAGATTCACATTGCTGGTTGACGAGACAGTTGTAGGAGCGGGGACGGCAGAGTGTCAAGAGTGCTCGCACTGTTGGTGGGGGTGGTGGTGGTCATCATCGGCCCGGGGTTCGTGGTATTGATGGTGGAGATGGTGGCGGGCGGCGGAGCATCGGGATTTTGCTCAACTGTGGTGGTGGTGGTGGTGGTTGTCCATGTCGTGGGTATTGCGGTGGGTGAGGTGGAGGAAGTCTATGAGAAGGGAAGGGGTGCGGAGTTAATTATGCGTTGTGTCCGAAGATGTCAGCGAGACCGATTCGCACGCGGAATGTCCGTTGGCACCATGGACAGGGATAGAGGAGTTTGACCGTTGAAATTGTTGGTCCGTGAGACCAGAGACTTGCTAGTCGTTCTTTCGGCATCGGCAGTGGTGATGCGGTTGGCGAAACGCTGCAAGTCGGAACAACGCATCCAACGTGTGTGGGAGGCGTGACCTTCGTTGAACCTGACATATGAACCGGCGATCAGGCTTTGTCAGCCACTGCATCCAATCCCATGACCAGTTGGTTGGCAGACTTGGAGCATGGGATAGGGAACATGGAGTGCGGTCGACACCCAGGAACTCTTCCTCATGGCACATTAGTGCATCCCTCGCCATAATAAGTCTGACGTGCTCAAATCCATGACGGTGAGCTAAAAGTCGTGACTTGGAAGATTGCCAGAAACGAAATAACTCTATTCATTTGAGAAATGATAGTCGGGTTGCAATAGCCCTATCTTAGCGCAGCTTTCTTGGCATTCCCATCTACACCAGACCCGAAATAAACTGTTTTTTTGCTTGGCACCTTCCGTGGGAGTCGGGCCGCGTGTGGTATGCGTAAACGGGTTGTTTAACTTCATAAGTCATCGGGCCTGCGCTCGTGTCCATCTCAAATCGTCTTAAAATTGCTCTGCCATCGGAAGAAGAGGGGGGAAAGAGAGAGAGGGCCGCAGATTCCGTGCAAATCTGCCTCACTATAAACCAGTTCACGCGCAGGTCGCCGGCGCTCTCCCCACTCCGTAGAGTACGCGGTCGACATCATCAGTCGCGATGGTCGAACTACGTGTTTGCAAGAGAGAGAGCTGTGGACAAACCCCTTGTCCTTGAAACAGACTATCCGATCTCGAAAAGATGATGCATTGAATGGTAATCGACCCCTTCAGGCTCTATCTGTCTCGAAAAACCAAAACACCCACACGTTTTCATACGTTTGAACGAATTTAGGTTGCCAAGCTTAGGTCAGGAGACCTATTAGAAGCTTAATGTGTAATATGCTATAATCGGGAGAAGGAATTTCGGCCGCAAGGAAGAATAAACAGGCTGAGAGCGCAAGGTGGACTAAGCTAGGTGGACCGGAACAGGCTAAAAGACAATCTGGATTTGTAAAAGTTTTCGTCGAAGAAATCTTTCCAGGACGTTGATAGGAGACGACGACTGATGTAATCCTGGAAAGGGGGGGGGGTATTCGCAGTTAGAATTAGCGTATAGAGTATGGAGAACGCTAGACAGAGTGGCTATGTGTGGCAGGCCCACATGGCTGGTGGAAATTGAACTTAGTTGGCCTCTGAAAAAAATATGCTGGAAGAAACTACGTTAGGGCAGAGGACTAGGTGTCCCCCGTATTACACGTGACCTTGTGTTAAGCTCTAAAGGAGTTATGGTTAGGGGTAGGACACGCGAATGATTACCAATCCGCAATTTTCTGCCGCAAGACCACCTGTCATGTGGGGGTACCCATTCTAGTGTCCACCCGAAAATATAAAATACAAACAGGTATTCGTTCAAGCATCCTTGCCAATATTTGCCACATCTCCCTGAACATCACTGATATCCCCTGTGTTTTTTTGCGAGCGCAGTTTTATTTAACTGGAAGACATGATGAGAAAAGTTTGGTGAATTCGAAAGCTTGAGCTCCAGGCCTTTGAAATATATTCTTGCTCTAGATTAGCCCAGGCACTCACATGAGCGAGCATGTCCGGGGGAGGCGTCTGGAGTCCCGGTGTTCTGGGCCTCATTCTATGAAGGTAATCCCAGATATGTTGTGCAAAACCGAGGTCAGGAGACCAAGAGGTGCATATTGCAGTGTCCAACCGACTGCTCGCGCCTGAGTTCCAGGCAAACATCGATGGAACCTCAATAACTAAGGCTGTCGAGAGACCCACTCCGTCACAAAACTTGTATGCTCTTCGACCACCAAATCCGGACTTGCCTGCCTGCCCTTTTCATTCGTAATCACGATTGATCGGTCCAAGTAACTTTGCACTTTTAAAAACGCCGCAAACGCCGTTGCATAACCCAGTAAAAATAAGCCTGTTTGTGGCCTTCACTTAACCGCGGCATTTTAAGTAACCTTTTGCCCTCAACCGGTATCTGTTCAAAACCCTTTTCATAGCAAGAATAGGTACATTAAATCTAGTCTCACATTTTGAAACGGAACTGGACACAAACTAGTTACAAAGACCACGGTTCCGAAGCGTCGCTATCGCTGGACGGCCATTGCCCGTAACCGATAAGAAATCGTCTGTTATTTCATGCCATTTCAGTCCTCAGCCCAGCATTTAACCATTCACACCCGATCGTCTGCCGCAGTTTTTTACTGCGGATACAACGATGACCCCGATTAACAATTCGTGCTGTGGAGAGAATAAAGCATTGAACCCTTCGCTTGGCCGGGTCACGCAGTGGGCCCATTTAGACAACACGAACTGTACGTACCCATACACCCCTGACGTGGAGTACAGTTGTACCTTTAGAGTGCATTGGCCAAGTAGGGGTACATTTCCGGGCTAGCACTGTATGATCTAATTTGTGCAACTAATTCCCGCCCAGAGGGCGCTCGCAGTCTTAGTTTATTAGAAGTGGAGCGTAGTCACGTAGCAGGCCGTGGTTTCGGCCCGTTATAAGGACAAAAGTACTAAATCAGATGGTCTTTTTAGGAAGTGATGAGAGGCCCTCTCCTAAAAAACAGTTTCGCGCAACACCCCTGTAAAACGAGAAGGCAATTGCTATGAGCAAATGGAAAGTTGGCGAGGAATGAACGGTCGATAGGCAGGAACTAACATGCGCTTAAGATGTTGAAAATGACGATGCTGTTGCTGTCTTTGTTACTGCCACTACTGATGCTTCTGCTGCAGTCGCCATCGCCTGAGTGAATGGGCACGATGATGACGACGAAGTCTATAAAGGCTTGTGGAAAATGAGAAGACGGACACAGAGTGAAGACTTGCGTTGTCAGCCGACTGCATGAGTTTTATAACTTTCAATAATTTGTAATAATCAGGCATTATTATAGTCATTTAAAGTATTGCAACATATAGTTAGTGCTGACGGAAAAGTGGCAATATAGGCGATTATGTCTGGTTTCGCCGACATTATTTTAACTTTCCGCAGTCGAATTCTTTCACACAGGGCCACCTCGACGATAAGCAGTAATGTGGATGGCTTGCTGAGACTGGGCAACACAGATTAAAAACAGAAGAGTACGGAGTCCGCAAGTAAAACATATCCTCACAACCTTCCAGTTTTCGGTGAAGTTCGGCCTCCCCACGCTACGTATCGACCCAAAGTCCAGGCCGTCCTGCTTATCATCTCGCTCGGTCACCAAGGCCGTGTCGAATTCCATGCTTGGATGGATCAGGATAGTCTTGAAGTCAGTTTTTGTAGATACTGCCTGTTATTTTCAGTAAATAATGCAACTTTAGCGGTCAGCGCCCACTGATTCCTCCGCACGTTTCGAATTTGGTTTCAGATTTGCGACTTCAAAGGAATCTGCCTTCTTCGAGATTTCGGCCTATCGTACGCTTTTGCAGCCTGCCGGTAGTAAGAATTGGTTTTGACTCAGCAACACCTTCAGTGCCACTAATTTAAAACAGTACCTTCACAGAACGCGAACGTCGACTATCCCCCGTCTCTGCTGCTTGGAGGTCCAAAAAGACCGATCATCTAACTAACAGAATCTCTGTGCCTTCTGCAAAGACTAAGTTACTCTTCTGAACTTAAACATTGAGTGTGCTGTTGTTCCACAGTACTTATCTACGTCCCAGTCTGGAGTTTTTCGACAACTGTCTTACGACCAATATTCTCAACTTATAAAGGCACTTACTACAGGCGGAACTACGTAAAAGTCTTTCCTCTCTTCCATAAGGCGAAATTTATTACCGGAAAGTATCTGCTTGTCGATATAGAAAAAGTTGTGCTCTAAGTGGGGGTCGAACTCATGCAGTTCAGCTCTTTGGCGTGATCAGAATGACCGACCGATCCTGCGTCCAAAACACTCTAACGCGGTATTAAACGCATTGAACTGTTTGACGGATTGTATCTTCCGGCGTTTCCTAAGCTCTGACCGACAGACTCTCATTACGTCGTCGGGGGAACACAGAGGATATTAGGGACCGAAAAATGACTGACAAGTTGGAAGAAAATTCGAAAGCAATATAAATGGACAAAAGAAGGAAGGGATGCCATTCTCCTGATAGTTTCGAATCGGAACTCGAAGAGGAAGTGTGCTTTGATATCGAAGGCCTGTCACGTATTAAGTAAGTTACGATGTACGTTTTCAAGTGATTCGCCCGAAAAACTGCACGGAGATTGTCAGAGCCCACCGATTTCATTGGCACCCCAGTGACAGGAGGAATGGATCCACAAAAATTCTGAATGAGATTGATTATCGCGGTTGAAAATGGGGATTCACATCACTAGAGGCAGCTGTGACAAAGAATACTAGAGCCCGGTCTCAGTGGAAGTTAAGATCTTTATCTGCCATTTCGGGCCCGCAAAAGGACGGAAGAAAGGCTCAATTTACTCTATATTTGTAACCGGTCGGTCCAGTTCAGAGCTCGGCCAATCTGCGCTGTAGCTGGCTATACAAGATCTGGTGGACAAGTGGCGGACTGCTCGGAACGATCAGCATTCTGCCACTTTCTGACGTTTTGTAACTTTTGTCGGTTCAATTCGCATCCTTAGGAGGCGATACCGTACTGTCTGCTTCACCAGAGGGTCGTCTCTTTGAAGAGTAATTGAATCAACATCTGGGTTTTCGAACCTCTCTCTTTGGAGTGTCCTTTTGCGAAAGTTCCTGACTGTTCGTCTTAGCTGGGAGTGATTATATATATTGAAACCCGAGTGGCGGACCCCCTGTAAACAGCATCTCCGTTTTAGCGACTCACAGTCATGTTCATTACTAGTGTCTAATAACTGGACGTAACCGCCTAACATTCGAAACATGAACACCAACTCCATTAATCGTCGTGTGGACCTCTCATGGTCATGTTGCTCTCTTTCCTTTCACTGTAAAAAGGCTATCATGAAAAATTGATTTATGTCGCTCTTGCAAGCTTTTCAACATGCCAGTCTTAATAAGATGAGAAGAGAATTATGAAATCGCTTTCCTTGATGCCCTGGCGGTGGGAAATTCTGACTACAGTCGCACACCACCACGAACAACGTACTAATTCCCCATTTCACATTGGATTATATTGAGTACCTTCTACAGTGGGAAATGAATCATCTTTTGAATCTCCCTCTTCGGTCGTTGCCAGCTTCAATCACAGCAGAATACTAGGTCCACCACTGTTCCTCGAGATAGGCGCAGTGGTGACTTGCGTGGTTACTCACTAGTAGTTTGGCAGATTTTCAATGCTCCTACTTCATTTTCCTCAAGCACATTCACCATGTTTCAATGTAAAGAGAAGTCGAAAAGCTGGAGTGGTTGGGGACCCAATGGCTGATGAGGTTGTGCGTGTCACACACAACGAAGATTATGAACTCCACATGCAGTCGTCACCAAAGGAGGTCTTACATATCCCACGAGGAAAGGGCTGCATGGAAATCAGGCAGGCTTACGCCGCGCCAACTGGGATCTCAGCCGCTCCCCTTTCGTTCATGGTGTACAGATCCTGGTGGGGTGCAGGGGTGTCAAGTTGTGGGCCCACGCGAAGGTCGTGGTAGGTCGCTCACTTACATGCAGGTGTTGGCTACGCCTAGCGTCCATTAACTGGCACCAAACTCTCCGAAGCTAGGCTCTGTCTGGCGGCCAAACCTAAATAACTGCCTCGACCGGCAGGCTAAATCAGGCGAGGGTATCCGCGTGTGCATCTCCACACACGGTAATTCTGCCCCCTTTTTACTTCTTTGTACCTTCTCTCCGCACTCCTCCGCCCTTCACTCCCTCTAATCTCTACCCTAGTCTGCTGTCTTACCCCACGCTCGGAAATCCTGCGGCAGGAGCGACAGCAGTCATTGATGACTTCAATGCCCGCGTCGGGACAGACTGTGCTGCCTGAAGGGGAGTGCGGGGTCCTCACGGAATCACCGACTGCAAGGAAAATGGTCTCTTCGTGCTGACCAACGCATTCTTTCGCCTGCCGATGCGGAAGGAGGCCACCTGGATGCACTCCCGATCCCGCCCCTAAGAGCTGCTGGACTATGTTTTCATTCGGCGGCGAGATCGAGAGGAGGTGCTGGTAATCAAGACGATCTGCGACGTCGATGGCTGGAAGGACCACCGCCTCGTCATCCTCAGGATGAAACTCCGTTGCAAGCCCGCAGGAAGCCACAAGGTGAGCGACTCCTAGGCAGGCTGAATACTGATCTGCTGTCTTTGCCTGCTCACCGCCTGCATTTCAGCAATCAACTAACCCAATGGCTAGTAGACCTGCCCCCAGAATATGAAAACACCACCATGGGGACTCTGGGACACCGTTCACTCGACCGCCCTGACTGTCCTCGGCCGCCCACGTCGCCAAAACCAGGACCGGTTTGACGAAAATGACGCCGGCGTCAAGACATGGTCAAAAGGACCGGAGGTGAGGGAGGGTGAAGGTGGCTGGCACGGCCGGATCCGCACTTAGGCGTTCTTTCCACACCCCCTAGCCCACAATAAACAATTGACCGGGGTTTAAACTGACAACAACAACAACAACAACAACAACAACAGAAAGACGAGGATGACTGGGTAGCCATGCTCACGACGCGTACACCAAGCGGGAGTGCAAAAGCAGAGGGTGAGGTGTCAAAGAACTGCCAGCACATGTCATGCCAGGTTTGCTGATCCTGGCATAGCAGACGCTTACAGACCTTTGGGTCCAGAAGGGTGACACGTGACCCCGCATTTGCCTGGACCGTCACCCTTCAAGGCAGGGTAACCAAACAGTCGTCAACTGAGAAGCACTACCCATAAAGCACAAGCACTCCTCAGATTCGTGAGTGTCACAGATCACTTAAGAAGGAGCCGTGGCAGCCTGGCCCTCAGCCCACCAGTCCGTCACTCCACACAAACATACACAACTGGGCAGACTGCGTGGACTGAATTGGGGCGTCAGTCAGCAGGCTTCCAAGCCACTGCGCTCGGCGCACTGTGATGGTCCCAGACTCGGACTACACATGCAGCCGCATGGAGAAGGGGCCGAGATACACACTTACCACTTGTGTGAGAGGTGGCAAGTGGGTACTCGTAGTGACTAATGGTGTTGGGAGTTACGGGTGCTGGTGGGGGAAAGTGTAATGGTGTGGTATAGCCGGCGGTTGCCTACCGCAGGTTTTCGTGAGTGCGCCTGTGTCCATGTAGGGCCATGCAGTGAGTGAGTGCGCGGATGCTGTGAGGGCAGTTGAGGCGGATGCGGCGAGTGTAGGTTGGTGCTTCAGGCACTAGTTCGCCAGTCTACGTGCGATGGATTGCAGGTGACCGACCAGACCGATGCGAGAGGTGAATGTGCGATCGCAATGAGGACAGGCATGAACGCACTCTACGTTGCTGGAGGGGGGGATGTTGATAATGTCTGAAGTTG
>CACRXP010000346.1:1565-12629 GCA_902702965.1 Spirometra erinaceieuropaei | reverse complement strand
CGGTCGATTCAGGGGTCAAAGCAGGACGCATGGCGTCGGCGGACGGCGGCGGCGGCGGGGCGGCGAGGGGTGCGGTCGGCGCAGGGTTTTCAGTAGGGGTGAGAGTGGAAGAAGAGGTATATGCTACCGTATTTGCTATTGTCTCTGATGACGTTGGTAGCGTGGACATGTTGGAAGCCGCGAATGGTTAGCACTGAGGTGGCGAGACACTTTTGATTTGAGGGCCTTTCGTCTAGCTTTGGCGGCTGTGATCCGATCTGCCGCGTAGATGGCAGCCCCGATGTTCACTTCTCTTATCCAGACCGCCCTGTTCTGGACGAGGTGCTTCCGGGCCTCTGGATTGATATTCAGTCGCTTAAGAGAATTCTTCAAAGCGTCCTTGTAGGCTCGTTTTGGTCTTCTCGGTCGGCGAGCATCGGTGGCGACAGCACCATAGAAGAGTAGTTTCGGTAGTTGTGTGTCTTCCATTCCCATGATCTGGCCGCTCCAACGTAGCTGCAGTTGCTTCGACATGCCGTGAGTGCTAAGGATGCCGGTCCGTTCTAGGACTTCTGTGTCGGGGATCCTGTCTTGCTATCTCAGCTTTAGTATTCTGCGAAGGCAGCTGAGATGGAAGTGGTTGAGTTTCTCGGCATGGTTGGAGTAAACGGTCCGTAGAGAAGTGTTGTCAGGACGACGTCCTTGTACCTCTTCAGTTTGGTATTCAGCTGCAGGACGTGACGATTGCACACGGAGTTCTGCAACCGGCCAAAGGCTTGGATGGCTTTGGCGATCCGGTAAGCAACCTCATTGTCGATGCTGGTGCTGTTGGCAACTGGGCTTCCGATGCGAACGAAGATTTTCCCGGCGATGTTAAATAGTCTGATGTTTCTGCAATTGTCGCGGGCTTGCCGGTTGCCTTAGCGCGTGTAGGGGTGAACAGTGGTTGCGTCCTCGCTCTTGGAGAAATTGTCCACAGTGCCAAATCTCCTGAAATAGCGTCGTTAGTTGCTCCATTAGACAGTGGCAGCCGTGCTTTTAGATTTCAGCTGAGGTTGTTTCGGAGCTTGATAATTCCCCTCTGGGGAGTTGCTGCACGGCGCGAATGGTTTCTGAAAGGAAGGGCGGAAGGTCCAGGTCGGCAGTGATTTCCACTTGGGGAAGTCGGTCGACGGCGGAGGGGTGGTTGAGGACGTTTCTCGAGTGCTTAACCCTGCGCTTCAGAATCTACAACTTCTCTGTCAGAAATGTTGATCCATCAGAGCTGAAAAGGGATTCAGTTCCTCCGGTCGGAGGGCCATAGATAGCCTTGATTGCAGCGAAGAAATTATTTGAGTCGTGGCGGTCGGCGCATGCTTGGATCTCCCCGGGAGCCATCCAGGCGTTCTGCATTTCTCTCAACCGTTGTTGCGCTAGGTGGCGATTTAGAATATTTACCACAAAAAATGACGGGATGCGATTCCGTGGCCCTGTAACAGAGCATTCGACGCGATTGAAGAATACACAAAGGCCTATCTTCCGACGAATTCATTTAATATTCTCGGGCTATTGACGCCCTGTCAAGTGGGAAGGAACACACCAATCACGAGTTGGCAACGAGAGTTGGAATGTTAAAGTTCTGTAAAAGTTTTAATGCATTTTTAACACTAAAACAAAACCCTTCCGTATCACTACACGATAATCAAGAGGTCCCTGTCTTGGAAAAACAGATTGGCAAATGGACGACTGGCGACAGTGAATAAGTCAGAAATGGCCACTAAGGTTTAGGGAGGACGAAATCAGGACGCAGTGAGTACGCGGCGAGGAAGGAAATTGCGAGAATCCGCGGCACAGTCGGCCAAGTTGGACACAAAATGCACGCGTACGGCCAGTTAATCAGTCAGTGTAGGCTGCAGCCTGTAACAAGAACATTGTTTTTAGAGGTGCTATTGGCTGATTTGAGTTATTCAAATAAACTAATTATAAACATTTTGGTGACCGCTGTGGGATAGGAACCGGCGAGAAAAAGGCCAGGGCGTTAGTACAACAACCACTCTAACCAACTGAGCTATGAGGGCTCGAGCGAGAGTCTCAAGATTTTCACATTCGGTTTGAGTTGCCGGTCCAACCTGTCACATATGGAGTCAGCCAAAGATATAACGGTAGACTGACTACCCCAACAGGCTACCCTATGCGGTCAGTATAGAATCCACCTGTAAAAGAGTGAGCCTGGTAGTCTTCTATTGGATTTTCAACAGAAGCTCTTAGGGAGTAACCGAACGCCAATTCACAGTTTCCATCATTTGTCTTTTTAAACAGGCCACTCAATTTTGCCTTTACATATACTAAGGGTTTGTGAACATTGACTTAATAAACATCTTTCTTAAACCATTAAGTTGGTCAGTCCTTATCTCCTTGCAGATGCAACACCTCATTGTGACTTGACGTTATTTATTACTGAAGAGAATCTAATATTTGAACTATGCAACGTCCGAAACATAAATTTTTTGATTGCAATATTCCTCATTTTCTTTCTGGTGGAATAAAGATATTGGAATAACTAACCGTTTATTTATCCTTTCATCTAACAATCACGCGAATTTTCTATTTGGCCTGGAAGATGCATCGTGCACTTGATAGCAGAAGGAGTCCCTTGTGATCTGTGATTCGAGCTCTACTGAATCCCTAGAGCAAATATTCTTGTGTAGGTCCTCCTTAGGGTGTAATCGCAAAAGGTCTGCCTGTTAAATGAAAATAATAGTTACCTCCCCGGTGATCTAAACGAAGCAGGATTGTCTAGCGTCCTCATTTCAAAATAACTGTCCTCTAGATCTCCATTAAGTCCTCCGTTTCGACTGAGTTCAAGTAGTTTTGCCGACACCGGTGGTGTCCTTTAAATTGATACGGAAACAAATAAGTCGTTTCAATAACACGCATTGCTCGGGATCGAGGAGTCTTCGAAATTCTTTCGTTAAAAACATACTAGACTTCTCTTTTTTGCCTGCCCCCTTTGACTTCATTTTGGTGGTTTCTTCCCTGAAACATGTAGGACCTCAATAATCTTTCCAGTTTTCAAGCTAGGATCCCGGCTCGACTTTAATAACTAACGGAAGGTGCACAACACTCTGTCCTTAGCAAAACTTCTCGAAAAGATAATTTTTTTGATGAAGTTATTAACCTCTGTCAACAATAATCAGCCTGTGAGCTCTACGCAGCACGGCATTTTACCTGAAAGACCTTGTGAAACCTGTCACCCTCTTTTCTAGCCCCGTTATTTCCCTTCATAATGAACAGTAGTTGGTTAGTTTGACCCCTGTAAAGCCTTTGACAAGGCGCGTGTAGACCTACTTTAGTAATCAGGAAGCATTAAGCATCCGATGTCATCAGCTTGACGTCATTCTGTCCTATTCCAACAGCCAGAAAGGGGTCGTAATTATTTCTGGAATCAAAATGTCTCACTGTATAATAACGGACGTTGTTTAGGGCACGATTTAGCGTCCGTCACACTTCTAGAAATTAGCGACAACTCATCAACAACAAAACATTCGTAGACGTTCCATTAGGCTGATGGATTAAGGTTCGTTTATTCATTATGTGAGGACAACATAAATGCATGGATTGAGATAATTAACTCACAACCGTCTTGTCCGTCGGAATCGAGTTCGAATTTCTATGGGGAATGTCCCAGAACAATGAGTTTAATTTGCTTCGGCCCAAGTGAAGTTCCCAGACGTATAAACTTTGAAGATTATCCGCTTTTAGAGTTGCCGCACCTCGATTATGCAAATAAGTCAGATTTATCAAGTTAGACGGCCAAGATATGAGGTATCATATTGCATATTTTTCCTCTCCAGAACTATAGTTAGGACTAACACGGTTTTGCCATTCCCATTCTCGAAAACTGACGTACTTTCCTTCGTCTGATTGACGCATTTGATCGTGGTAAAACTGATGAGGTTCACAGCTTTTCTTACATGAAAGTTCACCCTTCATACTGAAAATAATTTTTCCCGTTCTGTGAAATGACAGTTGGTTAATCCTACATGTTTATGGGTTAGAAAACTTGGGGTTGACTTTTGCTGTCCACCTCATATTAATTCCACTCAGTCTTGAACTTGTTGGTGCCCTTCGTTGTCGCTCATACCACTGTACCTGATATCGTTGATTTAACGTATGTTTCACTGGAGTAGTCTCCAACTTGGAAGAAGGTCGTCAGTTAGCTTATCGGCCTTCAAAAAAATTTCATAAACATTTTAACTGGGACTGCATACGGTTTTTATTGGTTATTTTTTTTTCAGACACTCGGTTTGTGGACTTGAAAAAGGTTCCCTCGAATTCAGACGTTTGGTTTTCGGATGTATCACTTTCCATCTAAAAATTTCCGCGTTGTTTAATTATTATAGCTTGCGCAGTCAGTGTGGCTTAACTACGACAACAATCAGGCCAGGTCCTATTTTGGAGAAAAAAAGGCACTAGCGAAAACAATGTATCCTAGATGGAGGAGCGGTGGCGCTCTGAGCCCCCGACGCGTGGCCAGGACACGCGTCTCTGCAAGTGTCCTGTAGGTTCGTATCAATAGGCGTGAGCCAGTCAGTATTGGCTTAGTAAGTTGATTGAGTGATTCTATAGTTTGTGGACGCCCACATTTAACTGTCTTTGGAACTGAACGCATGCAGGTGTTATGCACCCAACGGCCGTGCCCGCGTGCTCAAAGAAAATCCCTGATTGTGTACAGCTAGCATACTTTTTAAGAATTCCTTTTCATCCTAAAATCACCCAATCAGGACGGGAAACGCATGATTTCCTTTTAGGTGAGTAACGGCTTTCTACGAAGTACTGAATTAAGTTCTTGAATAAGAGGAAATCGGCGTTTGGGTCAGGTGCTTGTGCAGCGTTCGTGTTCACCTTATTCAATAGATTCAGGCCAATGATCTTGACTCGTCTCTCATGCAAAACGATCGAAGTTCTAGTAAGGAGTGCTATTCAGCAATTTGATGAGGAAAACAACGCTCTACAGAGTTTTCAGCACGGTCTCCGGAGAGGACGTCACTGCCTCCCAAATCTGCTAACTTGTCTGGAGGCCTGGAAAGGGTCTCTGGAAGAGGGTGTTGAGGTCGATGTCGTGTACATCGACTTCCGCAAGGCATTCGACACTATCTAGCACAGACGCCTTTTTCATGAATGGGAGAAGGGCCTTTCTGGTTGGTCGGAATTGGATTGCGGTAAAACAATGTTTGCCGACGACGTTATGCTCTGGTAAGTCATTAAGGACCCGAGTGACTAGAAAAGCCTTCAAGATAATCTGCACAGACCGCAAACGTGATCCGAGAAATGGCCTTTGAATTTCAATATACAGAAGTTTGCCGTCCTTTCTCTGTGTCCATCCAACTGTCATTCAAATGATACCACGAGGGCATATTATCCGAACGCATTACTTTTCCCGCAGAATATTTGTAGAAGGATCTTGGTGTTTGGATCCAGACCAACATGGGGCCAGCACTGCAGTGCACAAAGGCTGTAAATAACTCCATGGAAGTAATCCATGCGGTCAAGAAGGTGTTTGCAACCTTTGACAATGTCCTCTTTGGGTGAAGTTACAGCACTTTTGTTCGGCCTCATCTAGAATATGGCACACAGGCGTGACCACCATGGTTAGAAAAGGACTAAACATGCCTTAAAAATACGACATCGTGCAAAAAATTGGCAAGACGCTTAAAAACGGATCATACATAAAAAGGATGAACTACATTAATTTATTTCCCCTGTGTTACAGCCAGCAAAGTGATGATCTTATCCTGGTGTACAAGATAACACGTAGCTTTGAGAACACGTTTCGGTGATATCTCTCGTTTAACCTTCGTAGCCACCCGATGGAGCTGTGCACAAAAATGTTCAGGCTGAACCTCCGTTCTGATTTTTTAAAAATGGGATGGAGAAATGGAATGATCTCCCTCAACCAGTCTTGTAGGCAGGATCCTAGCAACTGTTCGAGAAAGGCTCGGATGATTACTTGTGTCACCTGTTTTCTATCGACAGTCCGAACTTGATCTAAATACCCCAACATCCTGGGAAATTTGTTTCAAAAACAATGAAAGTACCATTTTAAGAGCTGCGATTTTCATTGTGCGTGTACATCTGTGTCTAATGAGCTGGCATTTAATCAGTAGGGTTTTCAAAGGCCTTACCTATCATCCTTATCAAATAGACTGAAAAAATAAACTGAAAACTGAAAGATTTTTTATTTTTTAATAATCACCTTCCTATACCTTCCTTCCTCGACTGCTTTAATTTCGAGAACAGAAAGATGGCTACACATTTAGACAGGAACGCCGTGGTCACTTTGCCCAAGGAGCGCGTGAGACCCCAATCCGAGAATGCAACTATCTTCCCTGGTAATGATGAAAACACAACAACTTCATTGCTGTCCATCGTGGACACACGTGTGCGTTTTAACTTGTCGAGTAGGGAACTCATCAGGAACCAGCCGAAAAAAATTGTGCTCGAGAACTTTTTCTATCTCGTGCAGTGCAAAAATTGTCCTCGATGTCTGGAGAGTTGAGATCTCGAAGTAGCATTATGTGCCTTCCGTTCTATGCTGTTACTCGGGACGTTATCTGGTGACTGACTCTCAATGTGTAGCTACTACACTGGCCATGAACCAGTATATTTCCCTATCGGACTATCTTCGTCATATGTTGAACACAAAATTGAACTATGCGTGAGAATACCCTCTTTACCAATCGTAATCGCTAACGTGCGTTAAAACGCCCAGAGTAGCAAATAACACTGTTAGTTTACCACAAAACGCACAGAGTAGTGAATACTGCTGTTAGTTTACCACAAAAACCAGGAAAACATGGTCTGACACGGAGTCACTAAAAAGGCGCTTCGCAGAATACGGTTATCTTACGGGACCGTCTCACAAGACTGGGAGAAATCATACCCGGCAGTGAAAAGCGACTTTTCAAAAGGACTCAAATAAAAAATAGGCATTACTTGCCTAGGAATATCAAAGTATCGGCAAAACACCGGTTTGTGGATGATGGAGATGCCGGACTGACTTAATTGTCAGTTGATCCCTCCGGAAATTCTTGGCATGTAGGGCAGGAAGTAGAATTTCCGTGACATCCTGTCTCCGTTGGATTCGACGAATTGTGGTTGTCTCTGACGTCTGAGACAATTTTCTACAAAGCTCGCCGGTTATCCTCTGAGTCGAAAAAACCGATTCAATTAGGCCAGCACCTTCTTGAGTAAATCGGCGCTACTACAGTAACGATTGGCCCTATGAAAAAGGACCCGAACACAGCTTCTTTTATGGGCTGCTGGGTGGTTGCTCTGATAGTTAAAGATGATCTCAGCGTCAGGACCTTTCCGGTGAACGCTTGTTCCGAAGCCACCGTCAGTGAGAATTTGCGTGCTCAAATCTAGGAGAGGGATAAGTACATGACACATTCGTAATCATAAAGACCTGTGAAGTTGAACGATTCCACCAGAGTCTGAGTGGCGCCTTCCTAGCTCTACAGTTTACTCGTAAAAAAGCAGAAGTAGACACCCTCCCGTTCCTAGACGTGAGCACACACCCGAAGTACCATAATGACCGATAGTATCATTAGGCGGTTCACCTAATCGCGAGTGGCTATTCCACCAACTCAACCCACCTACGAGAGATTGAAACTTCCATTCAGAAATCTATAGAATTTTCAGAGAAATCGAGATTTATCACAATTTCTGCGGATGGAATGTTTTTAATTTGCACCCATTATACTAGATTACGCGAGGCAATGCACCAGTGACTTCCTAAAGCCCTATGATACGGATATCCCTGTAGCTGCCTTACTGGAGCTCGTAGAATTTTGTTTATGGACCAATTTCTGGTTCGACTCCACACATTATTAACAACTATAAGGAGCTCTGACGGGAGTACCTGCTTTGGTGGGACCCTGACGTGTCTTTAATAAAAAATTGTCGTTATTATTATCATTATCTAGCTTCCCTGCCGAAGTGACAATGCAGAATCTGGAATCAGCAGCTCTCCCACTAGTTCACGATAAGTTGTGGGCACGAAATGTAGATGGCAACTTTGTTGCTGTCAAACAGGATCAACTGGTAACGTTATACAACACCATCAACTCAACAATTCCAGGAACTAAACTCCCATTCGGCAAAGAAGTGGAGAATAAACTCCCACTTCTGGATGTTGTCATACAGCGAAAGACTGACAGAACACTACACAGCTGTTTCACACGGCTGCGAGGGGTTCGGTTCATCAGTGTGTTCTCCAGCGTCCCCGGTGTGCTTTCTGTTTGAATTATTTTCTCAGAACGTTTATTCTAGAGATTTTGTACGTCGATGCTTGGAACAGCAAGAGTTTAAAGCAAAGACGTTATGTAGTTCCAATCAAGTACCCCAAGTAAATACTTGGCGACTCCCTCCTTACATCAGAAATGCGTCTGAACTCGTTGCAAGACACTTGCGGAAACACCAAAAAGTGGTGCACAAGCCGTTGACTGCTTTAAGCCCTCAGTTTGTGCACCCTGAGGATAGGGTTGACTATCCCGATAAGCAGGAAGTCGTCTATGAGATTCCATGAGACGTCTGCGATGATGTATATTGTGGCCAAACGGGGAAATCCGCCTCCACACGCATCCACGAACACCAAACTGGCAGTTGGGCGAAACCACGTGGGTCGAACTAACTTGGTAATGGGTCCATAACACAATGAAAAATCGGTCATGATTCTCAGAGGCTGAGCTCGATCTCTCATTGCTCATGCTCATTTCGCAGCACAAATATGTCAACGTTTCTTTTAAGGCTTTGTATCAATGGTGAGATCAAAACATGTGCGGGAGGACATCTCATGGTTTGACCAATCTGAGAGAAGCAGAAATTCCGCACATCCAGCCTTGCCTGCTGAGTATGCAGTTTTAACGGGTAACCTCGGAGGTTGGCCATGGTGGCGAATTCAAAAAGTTCTCAAAGGCCAGGCTGCACTCCAAGCCCTTTACAATGCGGAGTGCTTGTAAGAGATCACCGTTCAGTTGCCTATAATTCAGAGGTAAAAGATTCACATTTATTAAGTGCGCTGCATAAGGAAAGGGGCTCTGACTCGTAGCCATTTTGTGATGGACATTTGGACTCTTTCAAAGCTAGTTTGATCTTGAGTAGCCCTTGGCCTTCAGGCTTATATGCCGTATTCCATGTGCGGTCATACGAATGTTCCGAAGATCTTGCAGAAGACGTCTTCGCAAAAAACCACAAACGCTCTTTTGATGGCGTACATTGCGGACAGTGCGGTTTTTAGAAATCTCACAGACAGACGTCAGCGAGGTGCATTAACGGCTCCAAATCGGAGTGGGATACCGTTCGCAGCGGGGTTCCGAAAGGGAGCGTTATGAGTCCCATGTTGTTCTTGATATACGTAAAAGACTGCTTTGATTGTCTGACGTGCGTGAAGGTAATGGTCGCCGATGACAAGAAGATATGACATTCAACAGGTACAACTTGGGTCGATTGCAACAGTGGTGTGACGAACGGTTTTTTCTGCCTAAATTTCAACAAATGCCTAGTCATCCAAATACGGTCTAGTTACAGAAGTATTATGAGGGTTGAATGACAGCATTTCATCAAAAGCCACCAACTAGAGCCAACAAACGTGTTAAAGGGCCTAGGTGTGTTCAAGACGTCGACTCTCAGACCTTCATATCAGTGCGCCAAGGTAGCAATAAAGGCTATGGGTATCACGGGAACGGTCAGGAGACCCTTCTTTAACTTTGACGAAGAGTTTTTGGCTGAATAATTGAAACATTTATCTGGCGTGGCACCCTTGAATGAAACAAGACTGCATCGTTTTGGAGAACGTCAAACAAAGGGCGACTAAACTAGTCGCTGGACAGAAATGTCTGTCCAGTGAGGAATGGTTAGAAAGGCTGAGAATCTTTCTCTCATTTATAGACAATACAGAGAGTCAACTTATTCTCTCACCGGGTGATCAAAGAATGGAATAAACTATCTAACTCGGCTGTTCTGGTGGAAAGCGTTCAGCCGTTAAGACTAATAAGTGATAACATTTTTCTTTATGAGCACCTCTTTACGTGACAAGAACTGACGAAGTGTACCCGCATAGTTACGTAAAATGTGCATGGTTTTTCAGCCAGTCTGTAAAAAGAGGTTTCCAAGGGCTTTGCCTATTTTCCCTATTTATGCTGAATTATGCTGAATTAACGAGCGGATGGTTTTAGGGAGTTCATCGTCAGTATGCCGAGGTTCTTTTGGCCTTCGACGTCTTACAAAACCGCTCCGATAAAAAACGACTTCCTGTGCGTGCAGATCTAGCTGGGTTTCCCTGTAAGATTATGGTATCCTTATCGACCTTGAACCGCATGCACCGACGATTTGACCACTTCCAGAACTGATTTACGTTCATTTACAGTCTACCACCGTCGGCAGGGCCCCGCGTTACACTCTGTATTTTCATGTCGTCAGAAAGCGTTGCTACCTTCCTGTTCAAAGCTCTTGCACAATCGTCTATGTATGTTAGAAACAAAACGGATCCCAGTAAGGGACCATATGGAGCATCACTCTCGATCACAGTAGAATTTGGTTTACCATGACGAATGCACACACTATGCTACCGACAAAAAAGGAAATTTTTGATCCATTTGAGGAAGTTACCTTCGATCTCCATTTTTCAAGTTTTTTAACGGTCTCCGGTGCGACACTGTGTCAAACGCCTTCTGAGGTCGGTGAAGGCGATGTGGACCACGTATCTGTCAACGAGAGCTCGGGTCTAGCTCTGGAGTGATTTTAGCAAGTTTGCCACACAGGGGCTTCCTTTCCGGAATCCTTGTCGGCAACTTGATAGTCAGGTGCGGACTTCCATGGATTGCGTCAATTACTTCTTCGTTATCCTTTCCACAGATTTGCAGAAAATGCATGTTAGACTTATGGGCATGCAATTTGTCGTCGACACCCTGGTACCGAATTCTTTCAGTCCGTTTTCACCCGAGAACCTAGTGCTATATTTGCCAATCCATCCATTCGCCAACCAACCTCTCCTCCCAGTACCCTTCCCCATCCTATCCCCTCCCTACCCTCCTTAACCGAGGA
>CACRXP010000345.1:631782-642091 GCA_902702965.1 Spirometra erinaceieuropaei | reverse complement strand
CTAATTTACAGTGACCCCATGCACTACCTTATGATTACGATTGAACTGTGACCCAATCACAACTTAAATGCCTGCAATTTTATTTTATTTTTGAATATGAATCTGCGAAAGCACTGTACATAAATAGGGTCATCAAGGGCTCTGCCTGTAACCCTTCATTATACATACATGCATACATACATACCTCAGTTTAGCACCAGCCGAATTTCCCGTTGCATTTGTTACTGCTGTGACCATTACTCTGTTATCGCGGACGTCGTGTTCTCTAGGCTCTTCCGTTGCCTGATTGCTTCCATTTACATGCCTTGTTTCAGTCAGATCACTGGACGCTACGGGCTCACTTGTGTTGGCGCCTTGATCAGGTGGTTCAACGAAGGTGTCTGTTTTAGCTGAGTAGCTGTCGTCGTTCTTAGTATTACAGGCTGGTTCCACTGAAACGGCATATATTTCCGAACTACCTTCTCCTTGAAGATAGCCAGATTGTGTTCGCCATCCTTCAGTCTTGATTTTAACTCCAAGACAAGTTCCCGGCGTTTCAACCGTTCCGCTGGTGAATAGTTCGGTTAAAAAAAACCTGTTTGTGTGTGTTTCTGAGATCGGTTTTTTAGAGAGGATAAACTTGATTTGCTCATGGTTCTCCAGCATAATTTTGAGAGGGCGAGGTGGTTGTGCTACTGTCCTGTCTTCACTCCTTTTTCCTATCCGGAATGCTTTCAGAACCTTTATTTCCATGTCTGCCGACAGTAAATGATTTAGCAGACAATGAAAAGAATCAAGGTCCTCTGAGACACGGTCTTCAGGTCTGACTGCATTCGATTCTGACAAACCCTGAATAACCAGACACTGCTGGCGAGCATGGTCCTCCTTACTCTGTCTTTCCGGTGAATGCGCTGCATGTGGGTGAGGACGAATTACGGAGTCATCGCTTGGACGCACACTTTTACTGTCTACCGACTGTCCCGAGCAACCCATCTGGGCTGGCTGTGACTTTAGAATCCTGTCATGGCGTTTCCCTCTCCCCTCTACCCACGAGATTATGGCTTCACATTCAGATACTTGCTCTGTAGTGCGCTCGGGGTGGTTGCCAGAACAAGAGGGAAACAGTAGACTGGATGACCCAGGTATATCGTCTCCAGGCAGAACAGAAATCCCATCACTTACAGCAAGAGGCTTAGGTGAGATGGCTTCCGCGACAGGTAATTTTTTTGCGACATCGCTTAAGACATCGTGCGTGGGAATCGAGTCTCCCTTTATCGGCGGCTTCGTTTTCATTGTCCTGCTGTTACCGGCGCCTGCGGTTTTGGCTGTTGAGTTGCTACTCGTGTTTGAAGATTCCCCCGAGGAGATATTTTTTCGCGTTTTTTGCGTTTTGCTCTTCGTTTTTGGGATTCTAACACTGGACACGTTCTGGCCGACTACGGTCTCTTTCACGAGCGTCCTTAAATCAGCAAGCTCCTTTTCCAGTTGTTCTACTTTGATTTGAATATCTGCGCACCCAGCACAAGGCTCGTCTTCGTACCTCACACTTTTTGCGGTATTTACGCTTTTTGCACGCTTTGCTGGTCGTTGGCTGGAGGCGAAGGTAGAGCGAGCACAGGTTCTGGATGCGAATGACAACTCAACGGACTTATCTTCAAAAGAGGTGCCGTCGCTGGCCGTACTACTACAGTTAGCTTGCTGAGAATCCATAAACTTCGACGTTATATAATAGGTATAATTTCGCTTTCGATGTTATAACGAATACGTCAGCTTATATATGCTGAATTTCAGTGAGTATTCGAAACTCAATAAGCGAAAAAATACTTAAAATCCGATAAATTTTGTTGAATTTAATCAGAAGCGACTTAGCCCTTTCCAGATCTCGTGGGACTTGAATAACTGTAGACCTTGAAGGATTTTGAGCGATTGGTTTTCTAGGCTGTATATCCGCGAATCGGTTGTGTAGCCAGTTGCGTTGTCAGTTGGACCGTGCTGATAAACAAATAGCACTTAATCCAGGTTCCTGGCGAATTTCGATGCGTGAAAAAATATTCCAAAAATGCACAAAGTAATTCTGTACGTACGGTTCCAGTATCAATGTCAGAGACTGTAACTGTGGAATGGCAACCAAGTCGAAATTGTCCCAGTTGGAGCGCAGAATAATTCCGTCGTGCTCAGTTGGGCTCAGTCTTGCTTCATGCAGGGACCCCATTACTGAATCCCCTATTCTAAAATCGGACGGACAAATGTTACAAACAGACGGCCGGATAACTCTCCGTCAAAGTTAAAGAAAGATGCCTTGATCGCTGCCAAGATATGCATGGCCTTATTTGCTAACTTGGTGCAGTTAGACGAGGGTTTGGGAGTGGACGTCATCAATACACCTAGGCCTGAGGATGAGAAGCTATTCAACACACAATTGGTTCAGTGATGATGATGATGATGATGATGATGATGATGATGATGATGATGATGATGATGATGATGATGATGATGATGATGATGATGATGATTTTATTTAATACCAATTTACAGGCTTTGGCAAGGAAAGCGTTAAACACATATCCTACCAGCAGCGAAAAGCTCCTGAGGTAAAGGTAAAAAAATATAGTTGATGGGGGTTTTTATGGTTTGGAGGATTTCGGGAAGAAACGCTGCATCGGGAAGTCAGTTCGTCGCTCCAATAGCCCTCTGCGAGAAGGCATTCCGTCGGACTTCTTGTGGATCAACGTCCTCTGCAGTTTGAAGTGATGACCACTCAGACGGTCCGTCCCAGTCAATTCGAAGAAACCGTCAAAATCCAGAGCACTCTCATGACCTCTGACAATGAAATAAGCTTGAGCGACATCCCCGAACGATTGCCTGTAATTGAGAGGGAAAACATTTAGTTTTGATAATCTGGCTTTGTAAGGTAGATGAGCAAGATACTTGGCCATTTCCCAGCTCTCACCTGTCAGCGACGAACGTTGAATATATTTAGCGTCAGGGGAGGGATGAGCCGAGAGTGGAGCTACGCCAATCAGAGTACACAAGAGCTTGTCAAAAATGATGCGGGCGTACGTTGAGTACCCGAACAAGCCTCTAGACCCGAACGAAAAACTCAACCAAAAAGATACGTGGAAAAGTTATGGTTGGACTAGTAATAGAAGATCAGCCCGGCACGAGTGACCGGATTTGATCCTCAATGTGTGTCACTGGGAAGTGCTTCATGGCAGTAGTCAGGAATGTGAGAGCGTGATTATAAGTATTTGAACACGAGCCGAAGACGTGCCTGTTAACTTGGGCGTTCACGTCAAAGTCCTGAGAATATTCGGGAGTCCATGCAAAATTCTCCTAATGTTTTCGACTCTCTAGCTGACTTCCAAACGTTAGTAGGTAGAGGTGTATTCCGAGAGAAGTTCCAGTGTTATCGAAAGGCGTTGGGGATGCCGAAGGATTGTTGACTTCTGTCCCATAAATTATCTCTGGTGCTGTTCGAAAGTGACGGAATGCCTAAGTGAGGTCGATTATGAAGAAGATAAACTCTCTGAACAACGAGATTAAGGAGTCGCTAAGATTAGTGACCTGATGGCGGTCCAATCTGTTTATGGTCGTAGCATACACCGCGACGCCAGTCGCTATAGGCGGTCATCGGTACCATGTAAAAAAATAGGACACTAGAGTATGCCGACTGTCAGTCAGTGTATTTCTGGGAAATAGGCCTACGCCTTTGAACTCCCTATTTGTACATAAAAAATCGACAAATAAGCAAAATGCGAAGATATTACAACATTAAGTGAATGCAGACATTGATTCACATATGTCATTGGTCTAATGGCTAAAAAGTCACAAAGCCCGCTTGTTGCTGCAGCATATGTCTTTGAAGCCGACATTTAAATGTCTCCACGGATTGAGATATGACAATCATCTCGGGCAGGTTATTCCGCGGTTCCACGACACGGTTGGAGAAGAAATATTTCCTCGCATTCAATCTACCCTGGGCACACGTAGCTTGAAGGAATGTCCCCGGAGGTTAGTTGTTGTGGCGAGTTGGAAAAAGTCATCACACCGAAGGACGCAGTCCACGCCACGCACGCTACTGAAAGTTTGTATCAAGTCTCCACGCAACTGCCTAGAACTCAGAGGATAAAGATTAAGGTTAGTTAAGCGGATCTCGTATGGCAGTGCATTTCGACCTCTTATTAGTTTTGTTGCTCGTCTCTGCACCCTTCCGAACAGATTGTAATCCTTATGCGCCCCTGGTCTCCAGGCCAGAATTTCATAGTCGAAATGCGGCCTTACAAACGTGCCGAAGACTTTGCAGAGGCAGACTTTAACGAAAACTGCGAATGTCCACTTGATGGCATACAGCATTGAAGTTACGGCCTTGGCCGCCTTACAGCATTGTGTAGAAGGCTTCAGGCTGTCTGCAACCCAGACTCCGAGATCTTTCTGCGTTTCTGCTTCTTTGAGTGGCATTCCGTTCAGATGGTATTATCGCGTACAAGGGGTCTGATTTCCGAGGCGCACTATGGTACATTTGTTCAAATTGAAGGACAAGAGCCATCTGCGGGACCACTTGTCCAATCGATAAAGATCTTCTTGGAAGTTGGCCTCATCAACAGCATTCTGGATGACTTTTCAAATTTTTATGTCATCCATGTGGCCGCGTGTTTGAGCAGAACCCTGACAACAAGCAGACACGGAGACATGAAATGGAAGACTTGGAGAAAACAGTGGAATGCTGATTCACTCGCATTGAACTACATCATAGAGGGTTGGGCTTTTAAGGTTTGAACGGGCGAATTTACAATCGTTGAAGAGCGGCTGTTGCACAAGTTTAGAGCCCAGAACGACAAGATGTTGTGACATCTCAGACGGCAGAATATATGAAATTTAGAGAGTAATAAACCCAAGATGAAAGCGCGAGTATTTAAAGTTGTTTAAAAAATCTCAAGCTTCAAAAAAGCCTGTGCCAGGTATAGCATGGGTTTAAGCCACCATTGATTTTTGTAGAAGAAGAGAAAACAATACCCGTACATACTAAGCGTTTGGGAACAGGGTTAGGACATAGCCGGTACCCAGTTGATTACGGACTGATGTTCACCTTGTTGCCAGAGCAGACCAGTAAACGTCAGCAGCCCCGTGTCAGAAATATTTACCATGTCAAATGTGCAGAAATTTGCTAAAATACTGTTGTAAGACCACCAAGTCAACACCTGAGTTCCTTGGAAATTACGAGTGAAATACGATAGCTTATGTCACAGTCAACAGTTTGTTTAATGTAGCCGACTACCAAGAGCTTCTCAAATAGCAATTAGTGGCAGGCACTTGTCGCGTAAAAGCAAACTTAAGATCAGACCGCGGAGTTCTGTACGTCTCTTGGGACTCAGTCACGAGTTCCGTCAACAGCTGTACAACGGTCATTATTATAGACAGAATGACATTACCAACAAAAACAAAGGAAACTGGAATAGTCAGTTTCGGTTTTTTGGTCGTCGTTAGTGGGCCATGCCAAACCGGTGTTTTTCATTCCCTAAAGCTAAATGGTCAGGTCGCTGGACTTTTTATTAACAGTTCGCGAGTTGGAGCCTCAGGGGTTATAAAACTTGAAGTTGGGTCTGGCTGGTTAGGGACGGCCAATAAGACAGAAATGGCCACTTCGCTCTCCAATGTCATTGTCGGTAGCGTCATTCGGATTGGAACAGTAAATATAATCAATTGATTAGCCAGTAGAAATTATTCCTACGTAAAGGTAAAAGGTGAAATTGAGGAAAAAAATATCAAGATGCCAATTTGACATGTCCATAGTGTCTTTGTTTTGCTCTCTGTGGGCATCTTTCCGAGGGTTCGAAGTGGTGCTGAGAATTTAGTCCCTTTATTGTCTACTTTTACGTTTCTATACCCCTTCTACTCTAACCTCAACCAATGTTCGTTACAGTGCGTTAATTGGTGCATGAGCCTTATGGTCACACTAGAGATTAAGAATAATACTGCTGGGATTGAAGCTGGCCAATGCATGCTTTCGTCGCAGGTTCGGTCAGTTAACTTTGCGAAGAAATGTCCAGCGACACGACAAGGCTCCCATTGGCTCTTCTCCTGTCCCTCGTGCAAGTTTTAACAAAATCCCCCTTGGCCTGGCCGAGCTCAAATCAGAGATAGTTCGATTATCGGCGGCGGCTGCCACTTTAAAGCTGCATCGCTCTGCTGACACATGTCGACGTACCTCTAACCGAGATTGTTACAGTTTCAGCTTCCGCACTAGGACTGCTAACTTAGGTTGGTATCACGTGAACTCTAGCGATAAGGTCTGACCCTGTGTCCCGTCCTCCTCATTCAAGTCTTTGCAGGGAAATCCCTCGGCTGGAGAGTAAATGAGGCCGAGCTCTCCGGCAAACCTACTGGTCGCACTTTTACGTCTGCCATAGCAAAATTGGCAGATGCTTTCTTGTCGGCACTGACACTCATACTAGTGCCATTCCTGCTACCTCATTTAACCAAAGTTGCCCAAGCTTCGGTCTTTTCCTCCCGATCGCAAACTCTTCCCCAGCCGTAACCTTTGGATCTCAGTCCCCTTACCTGGACACTGGTCTCGAGCGACTATTACTCTGGATGTTCGTGATGGCTGATGCTCCTACCGCTATCCTTGGTGCTGATTTTTGAACCGCTTTCGACCTTCTGAATGACTGCAGGCAAATTCGTATTCACGATTATGCCCTTACCCTCCATTAAAAAAATTTCCGTCATACAGTGCTCCCTACCATCCATCTACCCTTGATCTAAAACTTTATTGTCCATGTCGGAAATTTTTGGCCAAATATTGTAGTCTCACTAAGTCCCAATTTTCTGACTTACCTCATCTCATTGCATTTTTTCTCACATCAAACATCTGGTCCTCTAGTTTTCTCTCGCTCCCGCCGTCTTGCGACTGCCAAAGCTGAATTTGAGTAAATTTTGCTGCCCTGGATAACTGAACAGTTTGACAGTCCCTGGGCATCTCCATTGTATAAGGTTTTCAAACCGCAGTCAGGTGACTGGGGTCCCTACGGTGATTGCAGAGTCTTGAACAATGTCGCTATGCCCGACAGATAACCGTTCCTATTCTTCAAGACTTTGCCGGAACTCTCTTTGGCATAACCGTCTTCTCGAAGACCGACTTGGTTTGGGCTTTTCACCAAGTTCCGATTCCGCTTGAGGAGGTTACAAAACTATCAGTGACGATTACTTTTGGCTTTTTCGAATTTCCTCGTGTTATTTGGTCTCCAAAATGCCTCGCAGACATATAAACAATTCATTGATCGTGTTCTACCCGTCTTTGGCGCCCCTGTAGTAGGCCTTTTCCGCCATCTGCTGCAGTTTTCCTCTCGCGAGTGCAAGCACGTGCGTAATAGCAACGTTCGGGTTTTTATCCGCTCGCAGCTTCCCAACTGATCAATCATCTTCGAGGCCGAAGAAGACGTGCTCTTTTTTAAGGCGATGTGACGTATACGTAGCTCCTCCGACTCCAGACGTACTCTAGGCCGGCTACCAACTCTCTCCAAATGCCCTTTCAGTTAGTTTGTACGGAATACGCTATCTTCGCAAATGGCTTCCAACTCCTTTTTCTATTCAGGGCCAAGCATGATGGTTGCAGGAGCTATGGTCTCTCTATGGCTTGAGCTGCTGCGTCACCCCCTGCATTAGCACGAGTGACCGCGATACCTAGTCTGAATCTAACCTATTCCAATCTTTCCTCCACTTTTTAGGCAGTACTCGCATCTGCACGACAGCTTGTTTATCGGCTGTCAACGGTTGGTGGTTTCCTTACGTGACGCGAGGGATCCGAAGAACTGGACAGGCCATCTCCTTTTGGCCTTTCTGGAAATCATTTCAGACCTAAAGTCAAGCCTTGTCTCTTTCGCCGCCACCATCCTACTTCCCAGACAGATGTACTCCTTAATCGTTCGCTGGGCTGCCGAGGATCCTACCACCTACCTGCATAGTCTCTGGCATTTCACGCGAACAACTCCTCCCGTTCAACTCAGGTCATCGGTCTCCAAGTCTCATCCCAAGAACACTTACAGACACTTTCTCGTGCCTACTGTCGATTTGATCGAGTTTGTCGGCCACTGGAGCCACATCTGAGGGCTCTGCAGGATTTCCTCTCGAGAAACGATGACGTTTCGCATTTGACTGGCAGGCTGGTTGGGCATGAACTATTTAAAACTTCTGTCGTGGACACCCCGTCTGGGTGAATCCTGCGGTCCTCCACCCTCTGCTCCTCCATGTCTCTTACGTTATTTCGCTCCGTCTCACGTACTCCCTTTTTCTCCATTTCTGTTGCCACCAACTGCGTCTTCGTCCTCCAACTCTCCCATTGTAGTACACGCTAGTCCCTCTCCTCATGTACCACCGGTCTATGTTTTACGTAGTAGACACTGCGTTCACCTTCCTGACAGACCGATTTCGCATATTTATTGGGAATGAGCGAATTCCTTAGGGGTCGTTACACACCGCCTTCGGTCCTGTCGGAGGGCATAGTGACAGTCCTCTCCGAGGTCGCTTGCGCAGCCGCTTACACACTGCTTTTCTGCCCGCCTCGCACTCCCAGTCAGTTAGCTACTGAATCTGCGCATGACCGGTCACCAACTTAACGGGATCTCTAAGCAAATCGACGTTACGCCACTTACCGATTGGCTGCTCGAGGACGAAGCAAGGCCCATGCGTCAGCACTCAACACGGCCTCAACGGCCAGACACGTCGTAAGAGATAACTTGCTGCAACGAATTGCTGGACACGTTGTCTAACCTCAGAAAAAGCTTGTCCAATCTAATCGGTCCTCCCAGCCTTTTGATTTGCAAGTCCTCTTCTTGCAACGCCACACTCCGACATTCACACCTACAGGTTCGGAGTCAGAAGTCACGAGCTGCCCGGGTCCTTGTTCTTCGGTTACTATTCCACTGATAGGCGCAAAGACTTTCTCCTACTGTACGTGGCCTAGGGTGTTACTTGGGCAGCGTACTTACTGACGCAGCGAGGTCGCGGATGAGCATTGTGCGGAGGAAGAGTACTGTCGAAACAAAATGTCGAGCCAGTCCCGCCTTTGTTACAAACAACAGAGATAAAGGAGTGAACTAGAACGTTTTGTCGGTCCATCTTTTGTGCAATAACTACATATTTCAAGAAAAGAACCTTCTGTGAGTGAAAGTGAATCACAGTCTGAATCCAAAGCCTTGCACAATTAACTAGGTCTGGAAACTGGCATTCGCTTCTGCAAAGGCAAGATGCTCGAATGGTTTCCTGGCCTTTCCTATAACAGAAATGCAGTCGAAAGCTCAGGCGGTTTAACTACCATACTCGTTACGGTCACAATGCGCGGAATGTATAGTTTTATAGGTCCGTGAAGCTGAGGTCGTCCGAAAGTAAGCAGTCTGCAGAGACCAACTCTTTAGGCAGCATGAGCCATGATGCAAACTCCCCTAAGTGGCCTCCATTACAGTGAAACAGTTCGAGTTCTAAATTACAATTTTGACTAGTTTAGGCGTGTGGGCTCAGGCGTTGCCATGCCGCAGGATCAGTTAGTCCTGACGGTCTGGTTTTTTATCCTTAATAGCTTAAGTTAAGCGACGCAGGTGGGCTGCGTACATGTTTCTTTTCACTGTCTGGCTTCGTCCGAGCATCTCGTAGTGGATTATGCACTTGCAAACAACCACAAGCAAATCACGTTATTCTAAGAATGAAACTTTCGTCTCGAATGAGAGGTTGCTTGCTGGGAGCGGCGCACCCACTTCTTCCCTCTCTTTTTTTTGACATAGAGGCGCAATTTCATATGACCAGCGACTATACGATACAGAAATCCTTGTTTGTGTCCACAGGTACCTTTCTGTCGCGTAAGCAAATCTTCGTCAATGCTGAAGCGCCGATGGGATAAAACAAGTGTCCCCATACTTCTAGCGTTTGAAGTCTAACCAAACATGTTTAACGACAGGGTTTTCCCAATGGTAATGGAGCTGGATCTTTGTAAAAAAAATCAGGGGCAGAAGTAAGGTGCGTCCAATGTTCACTTTCGAGATTCGCGTCCCTTTTAGCCTTCGATGTCTTTGTCAAGTGCGCTATATGTGGCTGTCTCCGAATAACTGCCTACACTGTTCCCCACTTATTGCTCCTAGGTTTACCGATGTGATGCAGTTTGGGTGGTTTTGAAGATATGGGCGCGTGAAGAGATGATACCAACCACCCAAACTTGAACACAACCTAGCATTCACCGATGTGGAAGCTGTATAACGTGGGCTTACAGTTCCCTAAATGTTCCTAACATAATTATACTCATAGCAACCATGGCTCAGTCAAGGATATCCGAGGTTGCAAAATC
>CACRXP010000345.1:600595-625456 GCA_902702965.1 Spirometra erinaceieuropaei | reverse complement strand
CGGCCTCAAAGTTGAAGATGTGCCCCACTTTGGTGTGTACGCACGCTATGCCGACTGGTGGAAACTCATTATAGCACGCCAGCCGCTAAACTGGACGGGATAAAGCTCCTCCAAGAACTCTTCAGAGCCAACGGCTATCCGCGAGCATTCGTTGAACGGAGCCGAAGGCAACCAAGGAGACGGAATGAAGAACATAGTCAGCCAAAATCGTGGCGGAGCATTCCGTACATGATGGTTTGATGGGACCACAACGGGTCTTTGATAAAAATATTATTATTATTACATGAAGGGGGTCTCCGAGACCGTGGCTAGATCCCTCGCGCTGCTCGGATAGGCGTTGCCCACAGGCCCGACTAAACAATTCGCCCACAAGTGATGCGGCCAAAAGACCCGATCACTAAGCAGAAGATGTCGACGGCTGTCTACCGACTTCGGTGTAGCTGCGGGAAGTGCAACTACGTTGGGGAAGCCGGCCGACGGCTGCAAACGCGAATGCATGGGCACAAGATGACCACGCAAAGCGTGGACTCAAAGTGGAAGGTAGCAACCTATGTCTCGCAAATGACACACATCAACTTTGAGGCTGTTGTGATCGTGGGCCGAGGCGATGATCATACAGCGAGGAAAGTGTAAGAAGCCTGGATTGCTACCATCTGCTCTGTCAACCACCATAATAATTTGCCTCCCCCCCCCCATTCCTCCCATATGTAGTTTTACGGAACTTCTTGGCGAGGGACAGTCATGGCGCGGGACAACTGGGGCTGCCAGCTATCTGCGCAACCGACACGGGCGGGAGAGATCCAGGTCACGATAACATGCGGGTAGGATGCAACCATAGAGGCCGCATTGGCGGGTCGCGCATCAAACAGTGAGCCAAGTAAGAAGTGCTGTACGCATGACTTCCTAGTACCTGAATATGTGTAGCCGAAGTAACTACTAGGGACGTCAGACCTCTAATAAACCTTTCTCGAGGAACGCCTCCCCCTCTCATAGATCTGGGGGGCTTGCAAAGTGGCACGACGGGCTTAAAGAATATCCGGAAAAAAACTGTTGGTTGGCATCACAACTTGGTTATCCTGCGGGCTCGATGTAATGTGGCTGTAGCTAATTATTAATGCAGCCTCATTGACAACTGTCGTCTGCGAGAGATTCGCCCATTTCGGATGAGACTAGGCAGTATGTGGCAGGCGTAGATGCAGGCTTTGATTGGTAGCGGTTATTGTTTCCAAGTCCACCTCCAGGCTGTTTGTCAGCAGTTTCTCCACTGGAGGACAAGGAATGTATGAATGAGGAGCGGCTTCCATGTTGTTCACGTCGCCCGCACTGTAAATGGGATTATGCGTGTGCCACAGCCGTCCCCGAGGCAACTCTATTCCTTTTTCCCCGCAACTGACAAACTACAGCTTAGTAGTAAAAGAGGCAAGGTTACACTTCAAAGCACGCTGAGAACATGGTGAATTAACCGAACGGACAGCAAAAACGCGATTTTTCAAATACCCTTGGCAATAAAGACTCACCCTTTCGGTGTTTATCTACTATGATACGCCAGCTTTGATGATGCATATACACGACTCCATGCATTGCCCCTTGTGAAACGCAACACTTGTAACATTTCTGTAAAAAGATGTAAACAAACGGACCGATAATGAAATGAGTCGAGAATCACGGTCAGTAAAGGAGGAAGATAGCCAAAGTGACATACACGGAGGCCAGGCCGCATCAATCATACCTTCAACGAACGGGGTATCAGGTACGTGAAAATGACGTTGACAAGCGTGCGCAGATAGGCCGTTAGGTAGCGCGAAGGAGGCATGTTGGAGGGAAGCTAAAAGGAAGAGAGCAGAAAAAGAAGACGCGACCGTACGAGCAAAAACTTTGTAGCCGGTCGAATCAGAATGAGTTGAGAAGGAAACATAACAATGGTCAAATGAGAACGGACGAATCTCAGGGTTTCCGAGTTTAGGCTGATACATTGCGTTCCCTATACCTCCTGAGAGGTTAGTTTTCAAGCATTGAAAGAAGTTCTGCACAAATAGACATTGTTTACCTAGTCTTCTCTCTATCAGATTCAAGGATAGATTTGTGAAAAAATGTCGGATTCTGACACGCGATATGGCCTATTTGAGTTTCCAAAATTGCCAAAAGCGAATTATTTTTCTCTCTTATAAAACGACTGAAGCGTTTAGGTTGGTTATTCTAACAGAACATATTCCGGATTCGCAAACATACTAAAGGCAAATTCGTTTTCTGGGACCCTTAAATTCTGGGTTGAGGGAACGATCAAATAAGCAGAGGACAAACTCAAGGCTAAGTACACCGAACTGACCGCCATCAACAGTTGGGTGGACCCTCCTGCGAGAGCAGCTCAGTGTAGCGGAAAAAAGACCGGATGCACCAGCGATAGTCCAAGGACCAGCAGGAGTAGAAGTGGGCGTGAACGTATACCCCAGAAGAATGCAGTTGGAGAAAAAACCCCGAAAAGCGCAAACTCGAGCTATCGGGCTTGAACGCAGGCGGACATGAAAGCAGATGATGTGTCAACGTCGACACGTGCGATCGCCGGCCAGACATGAACGAAGACCCCGGAGCTGACTTAGCAACTAATGACCACAGAGATAGTAACGGGCACGCGGGGGACAGGGTCAAGGTGAGCGGGACTTTGGACGGCAAAGATGAACAACGCGGGAGGTTAGTGGACACCGGCGGCAGACAAGGGACGGGAAAATATTTTCAGCCGTGACAACCACCTTCCTCCACAGTCTTGACCACGTGAATAGACTTAGATGCGATAGCCCGCCAGTAAGGGTGACATCCTCTATGTATGCAAATGCATGTTATTATCTTGATTATTAAGTGATGAAGGGTGGTCGAGAACTGAAACATTTTGTTTATTATTGTGAGCTTTCGAAATCGTGCAGAGGTCCATCGTCAGAGATAGTAGCAGCAACAGCACAAGTGACAGTTATAGGGCGCGTAAGCCAATGATCGACCGACGGTGCAAGACTGCAAGTGACTGTGCAGGGCTCTGTACATCGGGGCCAGATCGATGAATCGATTAACTGAATTTTCGTCTGAGGCCCAGGCTTTAATCCATTCTCAGACTGTTTTATTTCAGGCATAAGCAATTATTTTATTGGCTGCGAAGTTCAACTCATGGCCCATTTTGAAGGTGTGGACAGCCACTTGTGATGATGCGTCACCTCATCACACACCCGACCTATGTTCGTGCGTGCACGATCCAAGCACCCGTTCAGTCTGGCCTGTGTAGTTGCAAGGGCAGTTTTGGCACGGGATGCGATACGCTACTCCAGATTTCTCCTCAGGTTTTAACTGGTCTTTAGTTTTTATGACCCTACTTAGCATGATGGCTTTGGGGCAGAGTGCAATTCCAACACCTAGCTCCGCAGCCGTGTGCTCGGTTGCTTCTGAAACGTCCTTGATGTATGACAGACAATGGCCTATCGCTGGTGGTGTTGACGTTTGGGTCATCTGGGGACGACCGCATAGGCAGAGATTACTAAATACCTTCGGACAGACATTTTACACAAGCTGGTCGTGAAGATAACGGGTCTCACGTGCTCCTTCCTCCGGTTTGCTGCAATGAGCCTGGATCCGTTTGAAGAGTATCTTCACACAGTTTCGTTAATGAACCCCGGATGGTTGCTTTGAAAACTTTCAAGCTGTGTGGTGTTAGTCGCATAGCGACGCGTAATGTAGGCAGAATAGCTTTACCGACAAAGACAAGGGACATTGGAATGGCCATTTCTGGCTTATCGGCCGACGGCAGCCATTTATACCCAATCACGAGGTGTGCAGTCCCTGGGGATTAATCCAGCGACCTGTTGGTTAGAAGTTCAAAACCCTAACCACTGAACCGCCGGTTAGTTGTTCTATCGGTTGCGAGCGGGTATATGCAACGGTGGAGGGGCAATCACAGAGATCGCGTTATGCGACACAGTCTCAGGACTCAGTTTCGAGTCGCGTCAGCAGCCGCTCAGCGATACGTATTAGCGGCAAAATAGCATTACCTGGAATGGCTATTTCCGACTTATTACCCGTAATCGGCCCGCCACACACAAACCCTCTAATATTGTTGACACATCCGATCACAATCGACAGGATGAGTAAGTAGCTCAATAGTTAGGACGCTGGACTTCCAACCAACAGGTCGCGTTTTCGAGTCCCAGGTACAGCAAAAACCTGGGGGTGGGTGTGGCTGGCTGACGACGGCTAGTAAGACATTCCAGTCTCCTACGATGTCGAAGAAGCCCGTTATAATATGTCTACCTTTTAAGGGTGGCAACGTCTCAAACACAATCAAGCGACGCTTGCTTTGCACTATAGAAAGAACGTACAACGCAGCAGAGCTTATCTTCATCAATTCCACAAGAATCCTTCCAATTAACCGGGCAAAGGATGCCTTGCCAATGCACGCCACCCCAAATTGTGTGTATGAATTCACATGCACTTGCGGATGCAAGTACACTGGGCGAACGCAAAGGCAATTGGCAGCCAGGGCCGCTGAGCATTTGCCTAATTGGCTTTTCAAACAGGAAAATAAAACCCTCCAATTCGTCTATAACGAAACATCAGTTAGATAGCGGTCATGTTGTCGACCCTAAAGCATCTTTTCCAGTACTTGTCCGAGCGCAAACAACTCGAACCTTGTGTTATTTGGAAGCGGCTTACATACGGAGGGAGAAACCAGACCTCTGAAAGCAGTTAGATCACGTGATCACTCTGCAATTGGCCTGGTAATCTCACGCCTCAAGTTACTCCTGACTTTGATTTGTTGTTAGCATTTCGTCTCCCTCTTTCCTATATGATGCTTATGTGGACGTCTTATCTGATTATTCATCGCCTTGAACCTTGACCTTGCTCTTATGCACTGCCATTCTTTACAAATTCATACTCCTGTGCGCTTTCATTCGTTACCTATGTTATGCAGAGACAGGCTGCAGTTGAAAGGCCGTCACGAAACTTATTGGCCCCGATAAATTCTGCAGTACATGCTTGTTTTCAATTCATACGCGGGAAAAAAATGTTTCAAATTTGTTGGCAATGTTATTTTGCTTCTTAGACATGGAAATGGCCGAAGAAAGCAGAGTCGCTCACCTGAAAAGCCCGACAGACCATATCGATTGACAGGGATGCATTTGCAGACATGTTCACGAAGAATTTCAGGTGTGTTATAAACGTTAAGGTATAACTGATTGAGGGGTAGTGAGTACCAATGAAAGATCCAGCACATTCAACAACCAAAATAAGGCTAATAAAAGGATATATTTTGTAACAAGTTTCAAATTCGACTGCTCCAGGTAGCAACACTTAGGAATGGCCGAGTTGAGGATCTGGCACATAGTTCGAAACACCTAGAACATTGCTAGTGCTTCAAAATTTGCCTACCGCATGGGAGCTGATGAGAAATGTGCTCCGAGTGCAGCGGATACGGCGGACCATTCTGTCGATGATGAAGGACCTGCATTGCTAGAAAAGAAGCATCAACCTTAAAATTACCAGTTTCGAGAACTTTCTGTGAGCTTATCAACCACTTCACGCAGACTAGGATCACCGAGAAGGGATGCCCTGTGGAGTTCTCCTAAACTGACATACCTATCCAGCGTCTTCACAACGTAGGTTTCTGGAGGGGAATACTTGGAAGTGCTTGGCGAAACTTACTTGCCTCTATATAGGCCTGTTGGTGAATACGGATGCGACCCGGAATTATGCCACCCGTCATCCCCTAGAGGAAGAGAGGAAACAAAAAGCAGGTGTGATTAGTTGTGGATAAGCCAAGTGACCAGTTTCGCTAACAATGGTCGTGAAACTCCTTTACAGGTCAGAGTTGAAGAAAAAAACAGTAGGGGCCGTCAGAAACTCAGTACAGCCACTCGTGATATGTGGCTACACCTTTTGAAATCATTTGTCATCCCGAGTCTTTTGTGTAACACTACCAAAATAAGCATAGAAATATAGTTCAACAGGAAGAACCGCGATATTTCCATTATTCCAGCCATCCCCAACGGGCACTAGTTCACTCTTCAGTCGAAGAGTACGCCGAACACAAAAAGCTGCTGCTTTAAAACAATTCGCAGTGTGCGAAAAATAACCCTCCAACTGTAAATGACTTGGCGCCTCTGCTCTACAATCCCTCGGAAACTGCTACTCACGGCCTGACAGTCACTAAACCTGCTAATAGAAGCGAAGAGGCGACTTCCAGGTAGTAGTTGCTATGAGGGAGACACGATCGCCGGAACATGAGCTTTATCAGCCCGACGTTTCGGATTCTCACTGGAATCCATCATCAGAGACAGTCACATAGGGGTGGTAAATTGCCCAGGTGTTGCAGTATTTATAAGATGCAGTTGCTAGGTCGCTACATGCCTATCGCAGTCGGCAGCTCACAAGTGCTTTACGGTTCGACTGGCCATGTGTTGAAGCATGCAGTTGCCGTGTAGTTGCTATGCCCTTGTGTGCCGGTCAAGATTATCGATTCCCACGCTCATCGCACGCAGTCGAGTTGCAGACGGTCGGATTTCGTCATCCGTGTGGGCTCTTGGGCAATTTGGCTCACCGATACTGACACTAGGAACTGTGTTCATCTGCACGCTGTCCTCACGACTAACTACTTTGCCTAGACAAAGTCTTAGCGCCGAATATAGAGCGGGGAGGCCACTGCGCTTGTTGATTGACTGACGACCGGAAAGCCATGACTCGGAGGCCACCATAAGGCGCTAGACCATGAGGCCGAAAGACCCATTGCCACGGTAGAAAACATCTGGAGTCGTTTACCGTGTCTGGTGCAGCTGTGGACAAAGCAACTGTGTCGCACCAAGGAGGAGTCGCTGCAACGCAGCTCTAACCGAATAATCACACCAGCTAGTAAACTTCCAAGCCACAACCGCTGATGTGTTACAATAAGTAGATAACTTGCTTTATCTAACACCCATAAGGGTGCCCTCGTGGTACGTAAAGATACACTTTCGAGTGGATTCTAGAGCGAGTAGGCAAACACTGTATAGTGGTCAGTTTATGCTTCTGAAATAATCAACCTAATGTGCAAAGCGGCTAGCAACCAGTAAAAAAAACGCGCTTGTTTTCTTTTTATGGTCGTGAAAATATGCGGCACATACATCTTACTCTCCTCCCCACTATGTTCGTGACTGGCCAAGAACGGAATTAACTAGTGACTAGTATAGGACCATCTAACGCCTATCCCGAACGAATGCACCAACGGCAAGGCACGCAAAGAACTCCTGTGCAGAGAGAATCCAAAATAATGCGGGTAGGGCACGCACGAGGAACGCCAGTTGGGGAGGGGAGGATACAGCTCCACACATGGACCGCGGTTTACTGTGCTGGGACTACGAACAACAAAAACTCGTGGTTTTAAAAACGGCAATCAGTGTGAACTTCCTGCTAACAATGATTCGTGTTCGTAGTACGGAATGCTTAGAGACGAGATGTAACACCCCTTGGCATGGACAGGATTGTTTGAATGTAGTAACACTTTTGGCGTTGACTTGGGATGGAGGTGGTGTAACTGCGTGCTGGTGCAGCCGGCCGGTGTCCCTTCCTCTCGCCACCGCCGACACCCCCCTCTCGCAACACACTGACGCTGTCGACTCTTTCCCATTCAACGTCGGCTCCTCCCTCGGCCCTTCCCTGTAGTTGCCCACAGCGCTGCACCCCCACCGGCTGTTTAGCTAGTATGTCGGGGTCACCTATCCATCCAGACAGGTCACCTATTCGTTGTTTCTCATTCCACGTGTGCATTAATGTTTGTTTTACACATTCTCCATATCCATGTCGTTCTATTATACCATACCCCATACTTGGCGTACTTTCTTTTCCTGCGCGTGAATGAGTTTCTAAAGATGCTAACAGTTCTGTTCAGATTTACCTCCACCAGGATCTCTTCTCAGTGTTTCCTTACTTTGGTGTGTGCTACTCTTGACGTCCTCGGCCGCTACAGAGCCGCAGAATTCTAAAATGATGCATACAAATAGATCCCTGTGAGTAACACGTGCCCCCACAAAGAGCCACACTGGACAAAACGGGGACTGGACTGGGATAGGGCACGCACAGTTCGCGCCACGCCAGCCACTTGCGCCCAGCCCCCGCATTTGACGACTGACCGGCTCGGAGAGTGGACTGGGTGAGGTAAGAGAGAATGAGGTCGATTCAGGGAACTCCGGTCCCACGGTACTCAGCACATTTGCCACTACAAAAAATCGGACACGCCAAAAGTTGTGGCTTGGAAGGCTGCTTACTGACAGGGTAATTTAGCCCTCTCTGGATGGGAAGTCAGTCTGCAATGACTCTTGCATAGTGAGGTCCCTATGAAGCTTCTACTTAGATTGGATTCCTACTGCTCCCTGTTTCTGCGGAAAAACCCGGTCCGCTGTGCGGGGACCAGGTCGTGTGCGTGGGACGCATGGACGGACCGTTTGGCTTTCCCAACCACTATGCCCGAATCCACCTCCGGTCGCTCTGATGCTTTTGCTACCGGGTCCAGGGGCATGAGGGACGGGAGAATGTGGCATATGCTATGCAAAACTATTATCGCTAATTCGTGAACAAATCACCGTCCCGCGCCCACCAACTGTGGTGCACTCGATGGATGTTGTCGTACGCGACGGCCCGTCGTCGTGATTACCGCACTGCGCCCACGCATACCCGCCAAGTTATCGTCTGTCTGTTGGAGCATCTGGGTATCTTACTGAATGCTTCAAATTTCGATCAGTGGTCCTGGTCGCCACGCAGATGAGGCGCTACTTGTCGGTTTATCTGGTCATATTTCCGGAATTGAGACAATGCCCATGGGATGATTCAGAAAACCAGTTAGCGAGCATACGTGTGCCTTTGATACATTGTCATCGAGCCGGTGCATTCATATGGAAATGAGGTAATGAGGAGAAATTAACCACAGTTCGTCTTTCCATCCAAGCGATGTGCGGGAACGGGGGAAGAATAAGAGACAGTGAGTTAGGAAGAAGTGGGAGTGAGGATAGGCTGCCAAGTCAGACCACCTCCAGATGCATTTATACCTTTAATTGCTCCTGTGGAGCGGGTTATATTGACCCACGAGTAGACGCCTGTCCAAAAGAATACGGGAACACCTTCCAGAATGGTCGAAAGGGCGAAATCAAAAGCAAAACAACGCCATTCTAGCACACATTGTTGATCCCGAGCATTATGCGAATCCCGACAAACCCTTTGTCTGATTCACGGGGTCCCACCGAACTACCTTCAGTCATTTGGCCAGCGTCTGTTAGCAACAGCAGAGGCGATTGCCATCAGGCCACAAAAGCCGGTCTTGTGCGCACAGAGGCCCTGATACTAGCTCCAGGCCTACCGTGGGAAAACGTCAGTTAAATACATGTACTCCTCCGCGCCCATCCTCCCTCAAGCCCTCCTGTCTTCTAACTCAGTCTCTTACTCCCCTTTCCCTGTTTCCGCACTTCACTTGAATAAACAGATGAACTGTAATCGATTTCACCTATCACTTGCATGCTTTTCTTTTGCCCCATTCCCATAAAGATGCACTGGCTCGGCGATAATTTATCGAAGGCATACGTATTCATTTTTTGAGTCGTGTGAACTTCCCGTCTTCTTTTCCTAAGCACTGGCCCGTTCTCTACTGACTGCTCATTCACCCTGCCACGTGCAATGTTATCCCGCACAGCTTCGTTTTTGAAAGATATTGAATCTTTTATCGAGAACGATAAGCAGGATTTCTGTCGAAGACGAGACGACTATATCCAGACAGCCCTTAAATGGCTGAGTATAGGATGAATTTGACCCGTGACCGCTTACCCCTCGTAACACACCCAAATGCCAGTCGGGGTAAGGATATGGTATGCAACTCCGCTGGGAGAACTAAGTCAACTGCAACTCCAATGGCAACCGAGGTCATGCCTGTAGTGAGCAACCTCGACCGCTAACTCGTAAACATTTAAATCAAACACGAACGCGGTCGTAACCCTAACTCAGGCTAGCCCTAAAACCTAACCCTGCCCCCCACCCTAACCCTAATCATGGAACTCTAACCTTAACCCTGATCTTAATCCTCCAACTCCAACCCAAGACCAAAACCCCAATCCTAGTCTCAACCCCAAACCCAAGCCATAACCTAATCTTGACAACTCTAGCCCTAAGCATAGCCCAACTCCTAGTACTAACTCTAACTTTAAACGTAGCCCTAACCCTAACTATGAGCCCGATATGGGCACCTTTAGCGTCATTAACGCTAGTCAAGGTGGAAATCCGCTCATCGTATGGCCCCCTGCGGAACCGATTGCCAGGCAAACGATTTTGAGCCACATCTGCCTAAATAAGATGGGAAGGCAGATTTTGGACAACCATCCAAGGGGGGTTACATGTCCTACCCCCACCCCAGTCAAAATTGAGGAGGCTGAGCTACGTAAGTCACCAGATGCCAAATGATAGATGAGACAAAGACCTAGTTTGGCACAGGTGCGAAACAGGACCAGCCGAGGGCAGGTAGAGGCCATCAAGAGGCAAACGTTGTGGTTTGAGAGCGTGTTTCAACTGCTCTTTTCGAAAACGAATCTTAGTTAACATCATAATTGGAATCCTTGCTTCACTACGATGTCAGTAATGAGACGAGTGGTAGGTAGTCGACGATACGAATACCTGGCTTTTCTAAACCAAGACCCTCCGTACCTTATCTTAATTCATTCTGATCATACCCTACTAGCACCCGTCGCCGTCCTAAGGTCTAAGTCATGGGTCCGTCAACCCCAGTCACCTGAGAACAATGAGAAGCAGTCCACTTGTATGACTGTCTCCACGAAATGATCGACATAGGGAACGTACCTACGATATCTGATCTGTGCTTCGAAAACTCGCATTATTGTCAATCACTTGTGCTAAAAATAGAGGAGGAACGACTCTTCGGGCTGGGCCATGATCTCGTTCATCTCAGTTTGATCCAGCCCTTTGGACGTGAACATGTGCTAGCAGAGTATAGACGCGTTGATGCAACTACCTCATTCACCTGTGCCTTTTATGCTTTTTTTGGAGCGCATTGCCTCCTGGAAGGCATTTGGCCACAAAAAACGAGTCACCGCCCTCTGCAGAACTTCTGGTACCCTATGCTACATGTCCCACAGGCGGTGCTATCTCGCGAAAGCGCTAGCGTGTCTTCAAACTCTGGTTAATTTGCGTGCAAAGTTTAAGCACGCAGTACGCCGAGAGTAGGTGGAAGTACCAAGCTCCCAGCCTTAAAAAACGGCACGAAGCCTAGATGATTTTATTAAAAGTTCGCTATCCAAGGCCAGGCCAAACAGTGGCTCCGTGTGATGAAGTTTTTAAAGCCGAGACCACTCAAGACAGCAGCATCCTAGTTTGCTTGACCGAATATTCGAGCTAGAGAGGGTGAGTCGTATGGTAAATCACACCTGTAGTCACCGGAAAAACGAGTTGCGCGTTGGCCCATCTGCTGGCTATCCAGCGCGTCCACACATGGCGGATAACAGAAGGGCCCTCCGCGAGGGCTAACTGCGAAGTAAACAGGTTCTCAGTGTTTGTGAATGAGTAGTTCCGGACTAGCAGCGACAATGCTACCAGGGTACGGAAAACAGCGATCGGGCATACTGACTGATTTATAAAATTCCGTCAAGTCGGATGACGATACCGTGGCATGGCGACCATGAATCGGCACCAGGAAAGTTTGCTTGTCGCCGATGCCTTGTGGTTAGGCCTTTGTGCCGATGCACTAGAGGAGACAACCTGACGCCGCGCAGTCATCTTTATCACAATGTGGACGTTTGCTGTCTGCCAAAAGTTCGAATATCCGAGTCAGTAAGGTAGTATTTATTACTCCCGCGAGCTATAGGTAGAGTCCAGACGAATTCCTTCCGATAATGTCCGCCTTCTGTCCTGCGATTAGGATGGATCGATGGACATTACTGCCACATCAATTCCTCCTGTCTGTCTTTAGAGACTTAGGTCGTGGCATCGCTAATGGGCTGAACAGTAGAAAATAGCAAGCAGCAGAGAAAAGGCACAGCAGAGGGGCAACCGACTTTATGTGGAAAAACATACACATAAAACGAACAAGCAGCTGGAAATGCTTTTGGGAGAATGAAGAGTAAAGAGAAATGGACAAAGACAGCGTTCCGGAGGCAAGTTCAAGAGAAGGCAAGCATGTGTAAACGACCAGTCTTGGCACCTGAAATCAGTAATGGGAGTACTGATGGCAAACTGTTCCCCGGCCTCTTTTTCTCTTTTTCTTCTACCTCGGAAGCAATACGTTTTAGGCGCTGGCCTGCAGCCTGGCCAGATATTCCAAGTGAATTTTATACACGCTCCACTAGTCAAGTGGATTCGGGCGCCACCAGTGAAAGCGCGTTAAGCGTTGGAAAATTTGGTCTTTTCCGGAGACATTTCGATTCGCTGTAGAACGAACAGTGACCAAAAGCACGTTTACCATCGCAGAGGAAAGAGACAATGCTGTCATTTGCTATAACTTTAACGACGGTCTGAAGGCCCACATGAGGGCAACGGTAAATATAAGCTCAGTGGTGCGACAAACATTAGCTGGTAGATTTATTTTAAAAGAGTGTTTGTTCAGAACCCTGTAGAACAATGCACTAAAAGGACTGGCAAGACTACATAAAAATCTCATAAAACAAATACTGATAACAAGACAGAATGCCTATAGTAGGAGGAAAGCGAATCAACGTACTTTAATTGTAACCAGGCACAAACACAAGCAAGGACCCATGCGAGCGACACCTCACTGGTCAAAAATAGACCTGTAGTCGTTTGTGAAGTGACCTATGCACATGCGTGCTTTCTCTACAGTTTTTGTTTTACTTACTTGTACTTGATACAGCTGCGATCATGCCTAATCTAGCGGGCCTCGATGATTTCCCGAACTGTACCTCTCCACGCGTGACGATCCGCGGTAGCAGATCTGGACAGCTCAACCCATTCCCTTCGCCAACGACGGAGACCAAATACCGAAGGTCCAAGAACCACCTCCATGTCTTGACGAACTGTGTCGAGTCAGGTTTCGAACTGACCCCCTCTTCAACGCCTCCAATGGGGCAACGGTGCCGGATCGAGGGCAGTCACACTGAGCTCCTGAGGTGGACGACGAAGAACATGCCCGAACCACCTCAGTCGTCTTTCTTGGATGGCCTGAGTTATCCTTGCGATGTTGTCGCAGCGAGCGCGGACTGTCTCATTTGAGATGAAGTCGGTTAACTTCACTCGAAGGATGGTCCTCAGGCAGTGGTGGTCGAATACCTCCGGTTTTCGCTCGTCCTCCACGTGCAAAGCCCAGCATTCACAACCGTAGAGAAGGACAGACCGGACAGATGCACGGTACACGCGAATCTTCGTGGCGATGGAGAGGTAACTTCGGTCCCATAGGCATTTCCGAAGGCTTGAGAAAACGCAGCGGGCAGCATCGATTCGGGAGACAATGTCATCCTTACTCTGTCCACTAGGCAGCAGCCTCGCCCCAAGGTATTTAAAACTGTCTACTTCTTCAAGTTGACAGCCACCAATCCCGAGGGGTGCCTTCTCCAGGTCAGGGATGCAGCTTGAGAATACTTTGGTCTTCCCAGCGTTTATGGACAAACCGACCGATTTAGCAACCTCGTTCACCCGTGACACTATAGACTGCAAATCACCAAAACTTGTAGCAAGTAAGGCGATATCATCGGCATAGTCGAGATCAATCAGTCAATGTCCGGGTGCAAACTCAACGCCGTCGCTCTTGCTTAGAGCCCTCCCGCGGATCCAGTCAATGGCGTAGTTGAACAGTATGGGTGACAAGATACAACCCTGTAGGACGCCAGACCGAATACTGAACGGTTGGGAAAGATTGTTGCGGACCAGGACTCTCGCAGTAGTGGAGCAATAGTAGGCCTTAATCATGGCGATGATTTTTGACAGGTACACCATCTAGCGCCATTATCCGCCACAGGGACTCACGGTGAATGGAATCGAACGCGGCGGCAAAGTCAATGGAGCAGACGGCCGTCGGTTGTTGGTAGCTATGGCGAAATTGGAGAATGCGCCTCATTGTGAATATCTGGTCTGCGCATCCACGTCCAGCACGAAATCCCGCTTGGTTAGGCCTCGTCCTTGAGTCACTCACAGCCTGGAATCGCCTGAGTAGGTTAATAGGGAAGATCTTCGCAGCAACGTCGATGAGACTTATGCCGCGGTAGTTCTTGCATCTCGTCTTATCTCCCTTTTTGAGGATAGGTACAAGGATGCCTAAGCCCCAGTCATCAGGAACAACCTCGTCTCTCCACGCTCGTTCAATCACCTCATAGAGCCAGGGCGCCAGTGTCGACACAAGACTTGAAGATTTCAGCGGGTATACCATCCTCTCCGGGTGCCTTATTGTTGCGCAACTTTCGTATGGCATCGGCGACTTCTTTCTCGGAGGGGGGATCGCATGGCACTGCATAGGTAGGAGAGGGAAGAAACTCCGCTGAGGAGGAGGGCAAGGGTGAGGTAAGTTGGGTATCGAAGTTGAGATGGTGCTCAAAGTGCTCACGCCAACGCTCGACTTTGGCCGAGTTGTCAGCAATAATGCCGCCGTTTACATCGCGATCAGAGTCACTCAATGTAGAGGGTTTACCGCTAACTCGGCGGATCAGACGGTAGAGCTTTCGAGTGTCACCAACGTTCGAGGCCTGTCCCATGGAGGTCGCTATCTCAGCCCAATATTGCTTCCGGCCATCGCTGGCCGATTTTGCCGTCATCTTCCGAAGTTGGCGGAAGTAGTCATTGTTTCGGAACCTGGCTCTAGCCGTCTGAACAGACAACTACAGGGTTCTTCCGCTGATCCAGTCACTGCGGCATCGCGTGGTGTATCCAAGAATTTTCCCAGCTGCCCCATAGACTGAAGTCTTCAGTGACGACCACTGGTTACTCACTTCTCCGTCGGCTCGGGTCGTAAAACAAGTCCAGATTTCTCAGCTTAGGGTCTCGGCAGTGCTGGCTTGCCGGATTTTTGCGAAATTGAGGCGCAGGATGAGAGATGAACTTTCAAGCGTGTACGGACGAGGACATGGTCCAACCCATGGGTGTTACCAGTCTCGGCACCACGCATCGATCTGCTATCGTGAACCCAGCTGCGGAACCTTGAGCTGACTAGTATGTAGTCAATCTGACTGGCCGTATGGCCGTCGTTTGAATACCAGGTCTGCAGATGTTTCTTGCGATGCTGGAAACATGTGTTGGTGACAAGCAGTCGGTTTCGATCAGCAAAGTTCAGCAATCCCTCACCATTTTCGCATCGGGAGCCAAGCCCAATGTGGCCAAGAAGATGACTGGTTGTGGGGTCGCCAAGTCCAGTTCGACCATTCCAATCGCCAGCATCAATCAGCAGATCGCGGCGAGGCCGTCTTTTAACTAGCGCTTGCAAATGAGAGCAAAACGCCTCTTTATCGCGCTGTTCGAGCGACGAAGTTGGTGCGTACACAGAGACGATGGAGATGTTCGTGAAGTGACCCTTCAGTCGCACGTAGGCCATTCGGTCATTGACTGGTTCCCAAGCAAGTAGCGCGAGGTCCGCTTGTTGTGATAGGGCGATCGCCACACCGTGTCGACCAGAAGAATCACGCGGGCCGCTGTGATACAGGGTGAAGTGTGATTCAACTCCCGGGATCTTTATTTCACGGGAGCCTGAGTCAGGGAGTCGAACTTCAAAGAGACAGCAGGCATCCACGTTTTACTGATAAAGGCTGCGTGCGGCCAGACTTCGGGTATCAGGGTCCAGGAACGTTCGCGCATCCCAGCATCCAATACCGAGTCCGTTCACGATTGAGTAGTCCAGCTCGAATACTATTCGCCTGCATCACTGGACCAGGGTTGCGGAGCGCATCGGTTCCCGCGGACGCCGTAGCATGGGTCGTCATACTGTGATCGGACATATTTCATGAGGTTTCTTGGGAATTTCGAATACGGGCTGGTCCCCAACCGCCGCTCGGATTGTTTGCTCGAGGTTGTCTCCTCTTGCGCTTTGGCTTAAAAGCCTAACCGCAAGGCAGCGGTGGCAGGTAAACTTATTTAATGGCGGTTTAAGGTCGCCATGTCATAATGCCGTCATTTCAGCGTGCCGGACCTCAGTCCACCGCAACCTGGTAGCAATGTCGCTGTTGTTCCGTGACTGCTTATTCGTCAGACCTGTGTCTGCTTATTTCGCAGCTAACCTTCACTGAAGGTCGTCCCACTATCCGCCACCTGTGGACGCGCCGGGTAGCCAGCAGCAGGACTAACGGGCAACCCGTCTGTTCTAGTCCGATGGAAAGAACGCTTTTGAACCGACCAAAACATCGATATTTTTCGTTGACGAACCTAGCACTGCCAATAGAAATGAAGAGACGAGTCCCAGGAAGTAACTGTGTAGAAGGGGACACGATCGCTGGCACAAGAGCTTTATTCGCCTGACATTTCGGATTCCCGCTCGAACCCATCATACAAGACTATAGCAGATACGGAATGTCTATCCTCACGACACATCGAAGAATTCCTCACAACAATAAACCTGACTCACTTGAATCTATCACGAAGCGCCAAGGGTCGTAGATTAGGAGGCTTACAACTGCCGGGATAATTCGGTCCTTCGCAGGACTGAGGGCCAGGCTAGAATGGCTGCTTCTCACGGCTCCACGACCCTCTCACTGACAGGCGAGCCGAACCGCCCTCATGAAATCCTTTTACATGTACTGAGGACCAGGTCGCGTGTGACACATGTGAACGGGCAGTGGGTGAGGAAGGGGAGCGCGGTAGATGCTGCGCAAGTCTGCCTCACTAAAAAGCGATTCACGCGCAAGTCAGTGTTGCAGCGCCTATCCCGCGGAAAACGCGATGGAAATCATTGCTCGCGATGTTCGAACTGTCGTACTGGGCTAGAAAGTGGTAACGGCGGAACCTATCGGAGCACGCACTTATCCTGATCAACAACGGATAGGTTACTGCCCACTTCACTCCAGAGCCAAAACACAAATGCACCTTGACAGGATCGCAAAAATGCAAAACGAAATTTCGGTGGTGGTAAATGCCACTTTATGAATAACTTTTCAAGCAACCTATAATCTACGTGGGAAATGGGTCTCTGGAATTCCTGGTAATGCACCAACTTAAATGAACTTAGTACGCTAATTTTATTTTTCATCCCCTATGACTAGTGTTTACCACGTATTCAGTAGTAGGCAGATCTATCGGAACCAATTTTTCGTTCATCCTTGGTATCAATCGCACAGAACTGTAACGTGTACTGCCTGAAAAATGCTGGAGCCAGTCTAATCTCCCATGTGGAAGCAGCAAAGACGTCACCAAACATTCTTGCGCGGAAGCCCCCCAAGACGAATGTCTTCATGATATCTGTGTAGTTAGAACAGATCACGCGGGAGCGGCACTAAAAAAACAAAATTGGAGGAAATAAGTATAACAATGATCAAAGTTAGACACGTTAGCCATGTTGACATAGGCTACAAACCAAGGAAACATGCCTTAGTCCCAGACGACTGTTGAGGTAGTAAAGAAATGAGAGTGGTGTCGTATTTATAAGTCCCCCACAAAAAAACAACTCTGAATGAAGTGGTTGCGGTTTTTCATACCCCATCTTATTTGCGTATTAACTGGTATGACTTAGGTGGCAACGTAGTTCATTTTACTAACTGTAAGCCTCTACACCAGAACAAGTGTTGAAAAACGAAAGGGTAGGACTGGAATGCAACCACTCCACCCTAAAATCCATGCTTATGTGGTTGATACCTAATTTCCTCAGGCCTTAGTCTGCATTTGGTTATGAACCTCGAAAATAATACTGCGGGCTGTGTTTTCACCATATGCATAATAGCAGGCTACAGTGATTTAACTGGCGTTTGGATACCTACCCCGAAAATGACACCTTTGCAAGTATGCTTGCCTTACTTATCTGTTTGCCAGCAGTATACATCTTAAAGCCACAGAAAAAAGGCGTGGTAACTGCATACGTCAACAGAATAGGGAGCTACATATCTCTGGGCTGTACGCTCAGAAATACCTCACTTACACTTAACAAGCCTGCTAAAGATTATGAGATGGATAACGCCAGCCGACGTGTCTCACATGCCCTTGGACTCACAAACACTTCTGGGTGGAGCAAGTGCCCTGTCACAGGTAACGACATTGGGCAGCTAGGAGTACGCTCGCTTAGAACTTGTAAAGCAGTTGACTGAGCGGTTGCGTGCCTTTTCCATGAAAATGTTAGGTGATGAGGTGGCAGATTTCCTACCATTCGACGGTCTCCCCATTCATAAGAAGATTAAGAGATTGCTGGCCAATTTGGGCAGAATTAAGTAGCTGTTTGTCAGTAATATATTTTCAGTGGGATTTATTACAATAATGACAAGTCATCGGATGTGCAGTCGTTTGCAGACCGCTAGTAGGAGTTATTAACCTTAGCTAGGTGTTATCTGCTTGTAGATGTACTAGATCGAAGGCTGCAGTTCCGTCAGGTGGCCGTTATCTGTGATGCACTTGCTAGGGCTTTCCTCAGGCAGATTAAGAATGTTGATTGATTGATTTTGATTGCGAAGGTCGCTGTGTTAGGGGAATACCTAGACAAGGTAGGTTATTATTGTGTCTATGAGCGTACTAGGGCGGATCAGAACTTCTTATCCGCCGCTGATAACAGCCACCGCATTGGCATTTCACCTCTGCTGGACTGTAACCCAGAAGTGATTAGCTCTTTCCCTTTAGACCCTCTTCATCTAGTTGATCGAGGTGTATTGAGGAGGCTATGAAACTTGTGGCTTCGAAGCTCAGGGAAAAACACCTTTAGGTTGTCAAATGCAGTGGTAAGTATGGTTAATAAAAGGTAAAAATCGTTGAATGCGTACCTGCCACGCCAATTTTAGCAGCGAGTCAGGTCCCTTAATGATATGGACACATGGGAGGGTACGGAACTACGTCAGTTCGCGCCTTATACAGGTAGAGTGGTTCTGTGTGATATTCTTTCTTGTAGATTTTGGAAGCATTTCCGGTTATTATCTGCGACAGTACGTTGTATGGTTCGTCCTCAGTCCTGCAAACAGTAAGTTCCTTATTGTAGGCATGCGGTGAGTATGTTTGTTGATAAATTTTCCTTCTTATATGGTAAGGCTAAAGTGCTGTACAGTGTTCAAAGCATTGTCCACTTACCGAACGATGTTCTACGGAACGATCCGTTAGACCGTTCCTCTTCGTTCCCATTTAAAAGTTCCCTAGGAAGGGTGGAGCGGATGCTTGGAAAGCGAGGGTCAGTAACTAGGCAGTCCACTGCATTGGAATTTTAAGTATGCATATTCAAAGGGCCCACTACTGGAAAGGGGTGGATCCTTTAAACAGAAGTCTACTTAGCGGTACGACACCCAATTAGGGAACAGCCGTCGTCGACCGTAAGTTAGATTTTATCCGCAACATTGTGCGGTAAGCATCTGGGCACGGTAGGGTAGTGTTTATGGAGTACGAGAACTTAGGAGATTATTTCAAGCACCTCACTACGCTCTCGCAAATTGAAGTTTTTAAGACTACTGTTGGAACTTTACTCAAGACCTGCCCACTGCCGACAGCGGTGCGCAAGTACGCTCGTTTCCCAGTCGACGACCAGTTTGTCCTTATGGAGATCCACGGACGCTGGGACGCGAACTGGCAGCAGCGACCGGCCACCTACGAAATGATGATTGCGCCTGATGGCGATTTTCCCCGATATTCACGACAGACAAGGTCAGTCCGACTATTTCTCTCGCCGTTTATCAGTCACTACCCACGAATTCTACAACATGACGGTCTACCAGCTTATGATTTGTAAATGGTGAAGGGGGGGCCGTGCTTACTTAAGTAGCATTCCTTCTGGTAACCTCTCGTTTTTCTTTTTTTCGTGCTGCTGTCGGGAAAACTACGACCTGACGATAATGGACGACCTAAGAGGAAAACGAAAGTGCCATATGACCTGGCTGCTTGGCTGCTGGGGGAGATACCAGAGTTGGCATCGACGTCGGTAAGGTAAAGAGCAGCCTAGAAATTTTCTGCTTCAGGAATACGAGGGCGAAGCTACGAATTCCAGTGCCACCTTGTCAGGTGGTATATCTCCCCTCTAAGAGGGCAGGCTTCCATGCTACATATGCGTCCTTCCTGGGTAATAATCGTCTAGTCAGTACACCTCGGAGAACTAGACACCCACTTGCCCAGCGCCGAGTGGTACGCATTGGCAACACAGCCGAAATACGCAGCCAGAATGCCACCATGACGGATCTGTTAATAGGCCTCCGGGGCTCAACCATCAGCACACCTACGTTCTCTCAACTAATGTTAACGTAGGTGATGACCCTGGGGACCTTGAGGCTCTCATTAATGGCCTCGGCGAGAATCCCCACCACGAACGACTGGTATGTTATATGATGAAATTGTACATTACTTTGCTAGGTGGCACATTTGTCTACACTCCTCGAGGACATCGTTACGTCCTTAGTTGTTAGAGTATTCGGAGCGCCGTTCTCCGAAAGTATTACCCGTTACGTGGCCTGTTACGGCCTAGAGGTCGTTCTTCGAATCGCACCCATACAAGGTGGTTCTACGTAAGAGATAATTCGCGTGTATGTCTATCAAAATTATTGCAGAGATCTTTGACCAATTCAACCGGGAATAGCGCTCCAACCGTCACCAATTGGAGAGGGCTTTTAAAAATGCCTTCAAAAGGGCATATGATCGCTTACTAAAACGAAGTATTAAAACCCAGTTATCATTATGAACTATAAGCTATATGGTCCTCGAAAAATAGTATAAGCACACCAAGTTTATTTGTGTCCGTGTGATCTTAGAGTTTTACACTTATACAGCAGTAATCATATGGATAAGGAAATTTGCACCTGAATTTCAGTCGATTAAAACAATCGGCGCAAGCTGCAATGCAGAATTTACGGGTACGAACAATTTGACCGGTGGCTTATCAGTTGCGTCCTGTTGCTTCATAACGCAAGCAGCGAGTGGGGAGCATGCGGCGTGAATTTGTGCAGGTAATTAATTCAGAAGAACAAGGTTATGGTTTAGGGCAATGCAGGCTGATTAATAAAATTAGTAACCTGAACACAATATGGATAGATCAGCTATCGAACGTTATTATAAGGCGTAATGACTGATTTTAGTAAACGACGGTGAAGCTCAGCAAGTGGTCGCACACATGCATTTTTATTGTACAAGTGGAAATCATACGGGAAGTCAACGAAGCTTAGTTTGTGGTAAAGGTTGTTATAAATGCGCACAAGTAACAATGCTATCCAAGCATAGTAAAGCTCGTAACATGGAAAAACAGCGGTCATTGACGCAGGCCGTCGCGAGGCAGGTTGATGTTCGAATACCTAAGCAAACATTTGGACGGTGCATCATCTAAATATCGCGATATGCGTTTACCATGCGTGTTCTTTATTAAACGGAGACTTTGCTTTTGTTTGCTCTGGTGATCCGCCGTAAATTAGTTTGCGGCGCCTGCACTACATTGACAGTGATTAAGTGTGTGATGCTGGTCTGCAGAAGCGACGTAATTTTTACTATCATTTGATTGCAGAGTGTTGACAAACCTGCAGCTTCGACGAACATGCAAGCACTGGAACAGCACACATGAAGTAATTTACTCATTAGCAAACTAATGTTGCCGAGGACGTCTCGCTCCCGAGCGTTTTGCATTTGTCCTCGTATTCTTTTTCACAAAACTAAACTGGTTCACTGTACCGCAGTCACGCTTACCAGCAAGGAGACCAGACAAATGTTTCGCCGATTGTACCGCTGCGGGGGGTTTGACTTATCTGTGGGCTCCTAGTAAACCCATTAATTTTATCTCAGGTTCGTTTGAACTCTAAAACCAAGCCTAAAAAATTCTCTCAAAAGGAATCACTCCAATTTCATGCCTTACTTTCGCAAAAAACAAAAAGATGATCGGCGGAAATTTTTCCGCCAAAAGGCGTACAGCCAATTTTTTGACATCACAGGCTCGATAAGGATGCATGCTTCGATTACTTGAAAGAGCACCTGAACCTTTATGGTTGGTATTTTTAAATGGCCCATGCACATTAGTCATGGGGTTGAGCGTTGGGGCGTTTAGACATGTCGAGCTTGAGGAGTCGTCATATTTCAGCCCTCACAGGCGCACTGGAAGGGGGAAAGAGGGTAGGGGAGTCTTGCTGTAAGTTGTGCCTATGTTTCATCGCTGTAGTTCAACGCGGAATGATGAGGAGACGAACATGTAGAACTCAAATTCCACTGGAGAAGCTGGAATGCTCTTGCAAACGCCTTCTGTTAACCTAAGTTTAGATTGATTAACCGCGTAGCAACTGCATCTGCAGTCTGAAGTATCTGCTGGCGTAGGAACGTGGAATGCTGCGCCGGCATTTTATATATAACTCGAAATGCCTGACTGACGTCTGCCTGGTGACCACTGTCAACCAAGTGGACCATAACATCCCCTAGACTGCTATTGTATACACAAACCCAACCGCCAAGACATGACCAATTTTCTTATGCCCTCCGCTCCCTCGCCTCGACTCGCACCTGCGGGGGCGGGTTATATCGGTTGAAGGACAAAGCGCCTATTCATGCGGGTGCGAGGGCGCTATCTTGCCAAATTAAGTCGGCCAATTAAAAGCCTGTCATCAGCAAAGACCATGGCAATGTCTTAACGGTTAGCCAATCCAACTTTGTGCGCGCAAAAGACGTCTGTACAGGGCTACCCGCACCCCTGGTTGAAGCTGAGTCCTACGTGTTTGTTCTCACATCCTGTCACATCTTGCCGAGTGATGGAACACAAGCACGACTCACTGCCTACATTCCCCTAAGCTCCTTTCCCTTCTCTGTGCCCTTGACAGAATTACATTATAGTGGCCCTCAAGTCTGACATGTATGAGCGCTCATAACCCCTTTCACGACTATTGTTCATTAGCTGTTTTTTGAACTTTGACTGCTTTATCGCACTTTATAATTCTGTAGATGCGTTTGTCGGATTTGACATGTTCAATTAGAAAATGAGCATCATCTCAGATCCTGTGTACAAAACTGTATTCCGTCCATCGACGAGCCTTCGTCACAGTACGGAGGTTAAACCAGAAGTAAAAGTAAGTTGAGTCAGATTTTAGTTTGTGCACGGAGTAAGATTAAATGCAGTAAATCTAGGTTGTCGGTTGAAACCAGGTTATTTTGTATTTCGTGGGTCTGTTTCCCTTTTCATAGTTTAAAAGAGGAAGAAGCTTCCTCCGATATGATTAATCATTTAATTCGTAGGCTTCTATTGTGATTGAATCTAATCCAAGCAAGAAAAGCGTATTCTGGGAAGACAGCCACTTTATTCTTAACCTGCACGCACGGGTTGCAACTCCTTGGAAAGACGCCTTTTTATGTTGATCCCTGTGCACTCTGGAACATTATGGCCAACGGTATACCGGCCGTTGAGAGCCTTCTAGAATAGTACTGCCTATGCCGTGCTGGTCACGGATTAGGTATCACGCACGCTAGAATCGCCCGTGGAAAAGTCCCGAATATTCAACCAGCCATCGATTGGGCCCCATGTGCGGGCAAAAACACCACACGTACACCCAGGTCGGCTGTCTTACTCCACGCGTGTATTACGCCGCCGGCTGTGTATGTTGTTGAGCGCGTGGTCGGGTCTTCCTTTCGCCTTAGGCCATGACTTCACGCCGCTTGCGCCTTCCATAACAACTTCTATTGAAACCGATCTCCCCACTTTGCTCATATCATCGTGACTCAGGTATGCCAGCTGAACTATAGCGGTTGGAATTAAGTGCTGGATGCCACTAAAATGCCCGGTGCACTTGGAGTAGTCGTTGTTCTCTTTGCAGTACCTTCGGAAGTAATTAGCATTTGGTCCAGTCTACCACGTTCGTTCGTCAGTCCTAGCCCTGAGGCGAATATTATAATATTACTCATACGCACTCATCAAGTAGTTTAAAGCAGTCCGCGATAAAAAATTAATTGTGAAATTCTAAATGGGGAAAAAAGCACTCCACGGACAGTAGCGATGTGGAGACAAACGTGGGAATCTGCTCAACTTCAGTCTTCGACTTATTCTGGCCCGTGCATCGTAAACGCATAGGATCAGTTCCGTTTGAGTCAAATCCAACTTCCAGCACAGTTATCATTAAAGAGGAAGACCAAAACAGAATTCATAACTTGTAGCCAAACATCAAAATTGTTAGTCACCTTATAGATAGATAGATAATTTTTATTAAAGACCCGTCGGGGTCCCATCAAAGCAAGTTAAAATAAACTTGCATGCGAGTTTTAGACGAGGTAGGCTGAATCTTTACAAAATGCAATTCATAGTTTCTGAATTAGAAGTCCATTGAGAAACATGAAGATTGAGGGGTGAAAAAACTCCTCGGAAAAAGTTAAAAATGATTGGATTAATTTTACAGGAGAAAAAACCCCTCTTTAAAAATAATAACAGAAAAAAAGCGAACAGGACTGGCCTGTAGGTGGCGGTATATAACGGAATGTTTTCGGTCATCGTCAGGGTATCAATAAATGTCCGCCTTGTTGGGTACGAATGTGGGTCAGACAGGACTGGCTTGCAAATGGCATTGTATACGGGATTCACAATTGAGATCGTCTGGGCCGGATTGGTACGCCGCCTCAAAGAGGCCAGACGAGAGGAACTGAGATGCGATCGGCCACAGCACGCTTCGAGCTCAGCCGAGCAGTGAGGAAGGGAGGTACGACCAAACTACTAGAAGACAGTGAATACTGAGGGTTCCGCCGTGAGCGTCGACAGACCGCATGAGGTCGGAATGCGGGAGATGACATCAAAAACCGCGAAAATTGTCCTGTAGGTGG
>CACRXP010000345.1:574740-585833 GCA_902702965.1 Spirometra erinaceieuropaei | reverse complement strand
CAGCGGGTTGTCAGGCCGTGGAACTCGCTTCCAAACGAGATGGTGACGGCTGACACAGTTTGTGTGTTTAAAAGAAAACTTGCTCGTCTAGTTTTCGACAGAAATCGGCTTGTACAGCATGACTATGCACAGCCAGTTTTGTTAAATCTGTCATATACAATCTTCCGCACTAATTTACAGTGACCCCATGCACTACCTTATGATTACGATATAACTGTGACCCAATCACATTTTAAATGCCTGCAATTTTATTTTATTTTTGAGTATGAATCTGCGAAAGCACTGTGCATAAATAGGGTCATCAAGGGCTCTGCCTGTAACCCTTCAATATACATACATATACATCTTCTGAATAGTTACTGTTCCCAGTCGCAACTGAGAAAACAACGAGCCCATAGCTCAGTGGTTAGAACTTTTTAATGCCTAAAACGTAATGACCAAAAAAACGCGAGTTCAAACATTAGGTACACTCAGACCTGATGTACGACATGAGTGCGTGACGACAGCTAATATGTCAGAAAGACCACCCCAGCCTCCCGTGTACTTGTCGAAGTCTTCTATCTATATTCATATGTATCCGAGGGAAAAATGGCAGAGTTTGGAAATAAATGAATATCGAAATGTTTCTATCCGGTTTATTTTCATTCAGCCAGCCATAATCTTGAATGATTTTCAGCCGAGACCGAGAAACTTACCATGCGCACAAACATGGTGCGGATGATCAACCACTGGGTTCTAACAGATGTACCTATATAAACATACATGAATTAAAAAACAGGCATTCCTAGAAATTTAATTTGAATTGGGTAAGATCCTTTGGGAATAAAATAATCATTATTGTGTAAATTTTCGAGACTGGTTCCCCAGTTCGTCTTCAGACTTTGGGTATGCAAAAACAATTAACTTTTAAGCTGAGTCTGACAAAGACTTCTATGATTGGCTAAAGTCTGTGCCAATGCCTGTTAATTGCAATTTGCCATCTCCTCGGTATTAGTTGAACCAGTTTGAATTTGCACTTAAAGATTTTGTATGCGGCACCCAGATCGATATGCCGGCTGATGCATGCCTCATGTGAGTGCATTGCCTCCAGGAATTCGCGGCCCTTCCTTATTGAGTCGGTGTCAACAGTGCGAGTGTTCTCCCATGTAACTTTGTGCCCAGCGCCCAGTGTGTGCATGGTCACCTGGGATCGATGGTAGCGTCTCATCACAGCTAACTGATGTTCATGAATACGGGTTGGGACAGATTTCCCAGTTTGGCCACAATATACGGCACAACATCTGGAACATGAGATTTTGTAGACAACACCTTTTATTTCAAGGTAGCTGGTATGACCCCGCCTGGTATTTGAAATCACGTGGAGCGTAAGCGCACTCGATTCTTGTCTCCAAAAACCAAGGCGACAGAGATGGAGAACACGACCGGCCATGAAAAAGTGTATTAGGAACTACAAGTCAAGTCTAACTGAGAAAGTAACGCGTATTTATAATACCCTACTGGGGTTTGCTTGCATTCGGCCCAATGCACTTCGGGAAGAGTATTCTAGATGAGCTGGTCGATAATTCGAATACACTAGGGTAACCGTTATTGGAAAACGGTTTAAGCAAATAACTAACCTTTAGTTGGTGACTTTCGTTGTCAGAGTAGTGTTTCTTATTCAATTAACGAGGCTGTTGGTGCCACTCCGTTTAAGAACGATAGTATGATGCCTCTCTCAAGACAGAAAAAAAGTTCCAGAAAGATTGGTTGATGTAAACTGATGTGCAATGTCTCGTCAGTTATTCGCTGTACGAGGACATCAAGGAACGGGAGCTTGCTATCAACGTTTTTTTCTAGCGTGAATGTGAGTTCTGGTAGCAATGGCTTAATGACGCCGTAGAGCATTTCACACGACAGTTCGACCGTCGTTTCTGACGATGTGCACCGTGTGCTCCATAACAAGGTGAGAGCAGGACAGTGACTTGTGCGTGATTTAATTTATGGTGAATATATACTTGCACAGCATCTACCGCACCCTCTCCTCCTACCCCACCTGTGCCAGATGTGAAGAGAGTCAAGAAGACCAGAGGCGAGGGAGGGCGCAGGTGGATGGCACAATCGAGCCCTCATCTTGACCTTCCACTCCACACCTCCTGATCCATACAGCAAATTACCGGTTTTTTTTACCAACAACGAAAGGGCGTCTGGCACGGCTGAAGCTGCGCCTAGGTGTGCCGTCACACCTGGCTCGGATCTCCCGGAGTGGGAGTGGCATAAGGGCCAAATTAGGAAGGAGCCATTGTAGACTGACTCTTTGACACCCGCCGGCCACTCCACACACTAACACACAACGCTTGGCCGACTGCGAGGTCAAAGTTATCCCGTCAGTTGGCGACCTTCCAAGCCAGCAATTTTAGCGCACCGTGATAGCTTCAAGCGGGTCAGATTGTTTATGATGAGGAAAATACGCTAAGCTGTCGACTTCACTCTCCCTTCCCATTTTCAGGCCCCACTCACTGTCCGAGCCGGTCACTAGACAAATGCGGGGAATGGGCGCGGTGGATGACATAGCCTAGTGACCTTGTCTGCGCGCGCCATATGCATGACCTGGCCCCCCAAAGCACAAGCACCGGGATTTCACACAACGGGGAGTTGATCAACGTACATCTTCCATGCGTGAGAGTGCCGTAGGTCACGTTAAGAAGGTGCCGCTTTAGCCTGGCTCTCAGCCCACCAATCCGCCACTCCACACATACACACAATTGAGCAGACTGCGTGGACTGATTTGGGGCTTCAGTCAGCAGCCTTCCAAGCAAAAACGCTTGACGCGCCGTGATAGCCTAAGACTCGAACCACATACGCTGCAAAGAAACAGCACGGAGACGGAGTTGAGATGCACAGTTCCTATTTGCATGGAAGATGACAATTGGAGCGTTTCACACACATGCACTAGTATACGCATACGCGCTACGTGTGCACACACTGGGACTGACATCAGCAACGGCCCAACACAGATGACAGTTCGGCCGTCCTTTCCGACGATGTCCACCATGTGCTCATCATCAAGGTGAGATCAGGCATGGTTACTTGTGCGTGAGTTAGTTTATAATGGTAGCAGACTTGCATTGCATCTACCGCACTCTCTCCTCCCCTCCACCTGAATTCGGTGTGAAGACTGAGTCAAGAAGACCAGAGGCAGAGAAGGGCGCAGGTAGATGATATGGCCGAGCCCGCACCTTGGTGCCCCACTCCACACCCCCTGATCCGCACGGCAGATGAGCAGAATTTTGACCAACAACAACAGCAATTGGGAGGGCCGGAGAGGTTCCAATGTTCGCGACGTCAGCCGGCAATTGGGTCTGCCATCGCAACCCGAAATGTTGGCATTGGTTATGGGTGCGCATTCCGATAACACCTGCCAAAATCCGATATGGCCCCCGTGTTGGTCCAGCGCATCTACCGCATGGCCCGTTTGGGGGGACGCAAAGGGGATGTCAGCAACAGCCAGTATTCCCAGCCGGTCACCCACGCAAGAGCTAACCGGGCCCGACGTAGCTTAACTTTGATGATCGGACGAGAACCAGTGCTTTCTACTTGGTATAGTCGCTGACGCCCAACACACACATACGCTGACAGGAGGACTACTGTCACCAGTTTGTCGCCAATCATCGCACTAGGACTGCGTGAACATCAGGGCTGCGTCTCACCCTTCTGGGCTTTAAGGATTGTATGTGTCGGCTATGCCGTGATTAACCAAATCATGGCTCTCGCAGCCTTGTGTGCGCTGGCAACTCCCTGGCACCTGGTTCCCTGCCGGTAGACGTGCCTGCCCGTCCACTGGGTGTGCAGGTCGTGAGCATGACTTCCCAGTTATCTTCTTCGTCTTTCAGACCTGTTGTGGTGCTGTTGCTGTCGTATGTTAAAATCCTGGTCATTTGTTGTGTGGACCAGTGGGTGTGAATCGGAGCGCCAATGTACAGGCTCGGCCGCGCCATAAAAGGGTGAATCTATATGGGCTTCTTTCAGTTATCGAATGTCTAAAAAATGTTTCCTGTTCATGGAACTTCGGGTTCGTACGGTTCATTCATTGTTTCCATCAGGAGTTCCAGTTTTTCTTTGTCTTACTCCTCAATTTTATATAGGTTTCGCTGTCTTCTGTATATCATAGCCTTTAAAGTAATCCCCACTCTCACTCCTTTTCTGTGGTTTCTCAATGACCCCTCAAAGGATAGTGCCCTCCACTTCGTGCATAATGAAATGTGAAGATTGACACCGACTGAAACAGGGATAACTTCCAAGCGCACCCAATCAATTAAGTGGATCATAAGAATAAGGAATAGACGTTATCCCACTGTGGAGCCTAGAAAAAAGCGACTGTTTACCCTTCTTCACCTTAATAAATAATATTTCTTGCAATTTACTGTTTTCTAATGCCTTCAAAGATGTTGATCCACCACATACATCTTTTTATTAAAGACTAATTAAAGTAGCCTCTACAAAGGACTTCTTTGTGCAACCGAATTCAACTTATACAATATCAGTTTATATATTCACAGACACTTGGCAGTCGTCTTATTAGCGCCTTAGGAATCCTGGTACCGAATAATTTAGTTTGTTAATTAAGATATGAACGAAGAATGCAAGCAAGTGCGTCGACTTCGGCATGCCGGTTGTCAGACGGGCATTACAAACTGAAGTTGAATTTCTCTATTGGTAGTCCTTAACGGATTATTTAGTCTCTAACTTCACGTCATTTTAGAAACACATTGGGATTCATTACTCAATACGGAAGGTTCTTTTTCATTTTTCAAAGGAGTTGCAGGAGTTTTTTGACGAAAATTGCTATAGTTTGCACGTCCGGGTAGGCGGAGTTGACTTTTGCACCGGCATCTACTTACATATTGACTGCAGAGTGCATCGGCGGGTCAAGGGTAGCCGATTTCCTAATGTTCTCGTATTCACCTTCAAAGAACTCGATGATAGTTGATGCAGTTTCTAAACGTGCAAGGTTTTGATCTTCAAATTCTTCTAGGAAGGACATCCTCCATAATACGCCGTCCGGTCACACATAACCACTCTCCTGAGCCTCAAATCTTCACAAACGTTCGCAAAATACGGAGCGAGGAACCGAGTTCCATGCCTCGTTCACCTAAAGTCTTTGTACTAAGTGTTCATATCCAAGAACTCACATTGTACTCCCTATAAATCATAGGCCAGAAAATATATATCTCTAAGAGCGGAGTGCAATCTTCACCAAGTTATTCTTGTTAACCTTCCCCCAGATCTCCAGAGCCAATATTTGTTCAAATCACTGGCCCTTAAATAGGATTCTTGGACATATGGTAGGCAAAACTAGGTTAAGAATACATTTAGTACCAATGCTGAAATTTAAAAAGTCGCGTTATGATCGAATTCCGCAAACTGTTGAAAGAGGTTCTCACACGAAGCCCTGAGAGATGTTTTCATCCCATATAAGAGTCAAGCGGCATAACTAAAGTAAAAAGTATAGCAGTCAAACGGGAATCTCACATATAGATAAACTACTCTGCAGAGTGAATACCAGCAAATGCCAAGGAGATCTGGATGGCTGTTTCCGGTTTATCCGCTGCCGTCAGCCGGCCATAATGCGGACTTGAGTCAGTTGGTCATTCGGTAGTTGATTTAAAGTGTCTGCCATTCAAACTCCGAAGGATTTGCAGGACAGAAAAGCTCCCTTTCTTCAGCGGTGATAGGTAGAAGGATTTGCTGCTGCCTTCACACTTTGCTTGCTGTTAACTACATTCCCAGAAAAATTTAAGATGCAGAAAGTTAAATTAGGAAAACAAGAGGATTGTTGCAGTAATACAGTACTACAGACTGACCAGAAGGGCTAGAAGTACGAAAAACTAGTTGGAAAACGCGGAGCCAAAAGTAATTCACAAAATGTAGTGTTAACCAAACCAGGTGAGGCTTATGAGTTAATGTGATCCGCTAGAGCTGTTATTGCATCAAGATTAAACGTTGTTGCCCCTCCCTGCCAGAGCATGGCCCCTTGTGGGGGATGGACTGGTTGGCCAGATGGCATTCTAGCCGTTAGCACACCCAACACCCGAAAATAAATAACGGCACGTAGTTTACTTGTACGTTTGTGTCTGCGGGGTGGTCTACGCAAGAAACATACGCACGCCACCTGTGCTGCAAAAACTTGCGGTATTCCTGATCAATGGTGTCAAAAATAAATTACGAACGACTCTTCAGGCTGAGCCATGACCCCGTTCGCCGCTGTTTGGCCTCACCTCAATAACGGGGCTATGTGCTAAAGTTAGTCGACTTTTTACACATTATCGTGAAATGAAGGTGAAACAACCGATAGTCGGTTTCTGGACCTAGCAAGGCAGACGCATTCGCATCGGAGGGCAAGCATTAAATATACGCGTTAACAAGATCACTGACGAAAATGTTATTACATTGCTCTATACCAACGGCTAAAAGACAACCTGGGCTGCAGAACAACGCTTGCTAATGTTCAATGGCCTTGAACGCGCTGTCTTTCAAATATTTAGTGTTGAAGAGCGCAGGAGGGGGATTAGCTGTGACCGTGAATCGACGTCTTAAAGGTAGCGGAAGAGCTACAGTTCGTGACCTATCTGATGAAAGGTCACGAACTGTGAACTTAAACCGCTGTAGCGCACGAAACACCCACCCCGCATCCACGAAAGTTATACTGCGTTAAAGATACGCCCGAGCTTAAAATAAGGCACAGTTGTATGTTTAACAGCGTGATAGAATATGGCTCGCTGAAGCCAAATTTGCTACCCAGGCAAATTAATGACTTAATTGCAGTCTCGAATGAAGACAAACGAATAACTATAAGTTGTGCTTATTCTTCGAACTACGATCCTCTTTTTGATCGACCGGCATCCAATCTTGTCAGCCTATAGCAAAGTGGAAGTCACGGTGTCCTGCGGCCTAAAGACTAAATATCATTCTGTTCGCAATCATTAGCGCCATTCCATACAAGCATTTCACGCGTTCTTGATCAATATGACTTAGTAGACCTCAGTCCCGGCGATCTCCTTAAGGATGAACCACGCTTTATAAATTGCCGCCATCTAGGGGGAGTTCTTGACAGGAGACTGGGCAGTAGTAGAATGGTCAACGCTGTTTTTCCTCACTCTTAGCTATATGATATTCTTCTTTGCTAACCGATAGTATCCTCACAGAGCATGGCTTTAGGGTTGCGAAGGTGTAAATGCTGGTCTGCAGTAACTTGCCTCCAGGTCATGCTTTTGGGCTGTTGTCTCTCTCCCCAAAAATCACTTTTGACAAGGATTGGACATGTAAGCCAAGTGGAAAAATAGAGCCCAGAGACTCCTGCTATACGAGAGAGATGTTAACATTACTGTTACCAGTAACGTGGATGGACGCGGCAGTTAATTCAATTTGCTGAGGGCATTGGGAAAGCTTACGTTTCCGTCGCAATTTTGTTTTACTGTTCCAACGGGATACCGGAACAGACCGCGAAATTTGAAAGATGCGGCCAAGGGGCATGCAAGTGGGTGGAGGACAGGTGATCCAAAGTTATTGAATAAAGAAGGCCGGATTCGGCAGGTCGGTATGCGGCGGTTAGATTTAACCCTAACACCAACCCTAATCCTTGATTCAACCCTTACCTTAGACCTAGCCTTTACCGTAACTATCAATTTAATCGTTTTCTTGTGTTTAACCTGAAACGTAACCTCAGTGTAACATGTCCACCTAAATCACCTAAACAGGTATGCTGCGGTGATAGAACAGTGGGCTTACATGTCCAACAGTCGGCCACTTCTCAAGCGCTAAAATAAATATCTGCACTGCAGCTGCTTCAACATATTAGGTTGAAGCAACAAGTAGTCGACCATTCAGGAATGTGTTGTGCGTTTGCACAGGCAAATATACTCTAGTAGTAAATGTCTATAACTTTCACTGCCGTGTTAGGCGTCCTCATTTAACTCCGCAACTTATGCTGATTATGGCGTCTGCTGATAGGAACATACCACAGTATGTGGATGTAGACATTAACACTGCAACAGACTTGATAGCTTTTAAACCCTGACTGAAAGTAGCTGCAGAATGCACGTTTAGTACTCTTCTTTCTCCTGAAGGCGTTCCAAAAAATCTGATCTGACAGATTTCCGCAATTCTTGTGAAATGTAAGTAACTTTTAAATAAAGCATTTGACGAATTAGCCAAGAATATTTGCAACGGTGGAAGTTATAATAAGTAGAACAATTTTTCTCAGATAGCCCTATTAAGACAATAGAGAAATCTCGACCAACTGTTTTCACAGTCATGACTCACTCAAGTTTATTTTGAATACAGCTGTGTCTGCATTCCGTACCAGCGAGCATGGACGATTGCCCTGAAAAGTTACAAACATTGAAAAGAAGCGGACAAACTGAGTTGCACCTCATGAAATGCCCGTCATATTTTCAGACAAAAATTAACTCGAACTTTCCGCAGCTTTTTGCACAAGGATTGGGTCACCTATGAAATGAGTGGACACTAATAGCCTCATATCTATTCATTTCCCTATCTTTTTTCACTTCAGATTACATATGTCCGTAAGCACGAATGTTCACGTTCTAAAGTTGTAATATGATCTCCTTGTGTGATCTCTTACTGCGGCCAGTCAAGTTCTCGGCATTAGTGGAGTTTGCTTTTGCCTACTGGAGAGTTGCCACTTCGATTTACTGAGGTGCCTTGTGAACCACTGTGATAAAGGTCAAAACTGGTCCGTTCTCGAAATCAAGCTTTTTGGCCGTCTTCTGGACAATCTAAACCCTCTACTTCTACCAGCATACCGTTGTCGAACGGCCAGAAGGTATAATTTATTATCAAACGATGTCCTCCGCTGGTAAACTCAAAACTGTGGTCCTAACATTCAGTAATTTGTTAAAGACCCACTTCGACCAATTTGTCAGTATCCGCTCACTTGAACTATTACACCGAACTATCTTGAAATAATTATGAAATTCTTTCTAATCGTAAACTGGGACAGATATTTCCACATTAAAAACAGATAAGGGGCCATTTTGGGAAGGCTTTAAGCGATGTAACAGTGCAACACATGAAACCCCAGGCTCCATCGACAGCAACTGCACACATGGGTTATTGATTAACCATTAGCACGCGACCTCTAAGTGCTTTAGGTTGGAGTCCCAAGGCAAAATCTTATTGTTTATATTCAGTCATATAACCAGGATAGGTCGATGAACGTTACTTCCATTTAACTGGATATTTCTGATCGCAGCCTATAGGGCCTGAACAACTGAGTAAGATGGTAGGGGGTTAGATTTGAGTGCTCAATGATCAGCTGAGATGGGTTAAAATCATAGGCCCTGATGAGCTGGGGCATCAACTTCGGCACAGGGTTCAATTGCTGATGTGGACATCAGCCTGAAAGTTGAACTGTATAATTTTCCTCGACAGCGGCAACGCTCTTTCCTTTCGGACATATAGGCTTTGAAATTCGTATTGTTACTGATTGTATAACCCCTTTTATCGATTCGCATTGTTTGCAAAGCGAGAACTCTGCGTATTCTTGAATATGAGGCTGTAATTAACCGTTCACTTATTTATCATGCCTGCATATATAAGGGATATTTTCTATCCACTTTTTGCGCTTTGTTTGCTACTTCACCCAAAACGTCTCAACAGAGGTCAACGGATGCCCGGTGTTTGTGGTCGGAATTGCGACGGAACTCCCATTGTTCACATCCCTTGCGACATAGTCATACAAACTTGACCTCTCTACGTATATCGTAAGGCGAAGGACTTAGCCATGTTTTACGACGGTGGTGACAAAAGCCGGATGTGTCATTTCATTCACTTTGATATTTTGCTCAGCCTTCTTTCCGGCATGACCTTTGGACACACGCATGCAGTCGCACCGTCTAACCCCGCCGCTGGTTCGAATTTTTAAATCATCTCATAAGGCCATTCCAGCCGAGCCCGGTTCTCAATCACATGAACTAAGTAGTAACTTTGACAAAAAATCCTGGATATTCAGGCTTTAAATTGTGTGCCTTCCACGTCCACATAACCTAGGAGCTATTTTGCCTCGTTTACCGACAGTATTTATGGTGAATGAGAGACGTCGTTTCATATCAATATTTTCGCCTAAGTGTTGACTCATGCTGCCTGCATCTGAATGGTGGGCGACGCCCGTTATCCATCTGTAAGAATATTTCGCAGTTCCTGACAAAAATCGTCGTAAAATACAAAGTGCTTGCATCTTCCTTAAAACAGGCGAAAATGAAACAGATGGGACACATTTTTCCATGTAGTCATTAAGGGACGTTAACGATGAGTGGAATTAAATTTCTTTTACTGCGGAAAATGAAGTGAGGAAGCACTGAAGTTGCACAAGAAGCGTACATTCAAGAGCGCCTTCTTCTCGGACATACAATTTACGATGAAGGCGGAAGAAGAGGGTGTGTAGGTCTTACTTGATTATCTCGACTGTTCAGGAAGGCGACAAGTACGACGCAACTACTCAACCCCCATATCGATCACCCAATCATCTACAAGTTTGATTGCGCACGTGCGTCTTATTGGCATGTTGAGACGTACTGCTGTGCATCGGTAGACGAGGTTGCCTAATTACAATATCCTCAGCGGGTACTTAAAGCGAGTGGCTACCCACGAAATTTCATCCACTGGTGCATGAGAGGCCAAATCGCATCATTCGCGAATTTTGGCGGCGATCCTGTGCATCAAAAACGTATCGAAAGCCATCACTCGTCTTCTCACACCACTTGGATTTAGGGATGGACAGAGACGCGAAATAATAATCATGCACCAAGTAATGGAACCGATAGAGCGGCTGTCCCGACGAGAAATGTTTGGAGCCGCAGTTGTGGGTACAGCATCTATGTTGGATAACCTGGGAAGGTACTCTGGCAGCGAATATCCGAACAAGCAGTGGCACTGAGGAGGAATGACTTCAGCCCTCAGGTCACGGCTCATTAGACAGGACTCGACCACACCTTCAAATCAGACACGGCCGAAATCCCCGCAAGAGGTGACAACCGCGTGAGTCACGAACTGTTTAAGTCATGATCATCCGGCGCGTAACTGACTAACAAGCTCAA